>JABSTR010003845.1:0-36041 GCA_013339765.2 Haemaphysalis longicornis | reverse complement strand
CCGATTATATTTTTTTTTTAGCCCTGCTAACAATTTTAGCCTTGTTTTTAGGTCCTATCACTAAATGATTTAGGCCAGAAGTATCGGATGTTTTCTTCTCGAATTTCTTAACTTCTGGCCGATTTCTGCGCAGTCTTCGATAACGAAGCGTTCTTGATGTGTTAAACTGATGTATAGAGGACACGTACAGGTACCACACTCACTCTTTTTCTGACGTTTTCCCAGAATTTTCCCTGGGAGTTTGCCCGGAGTGTCCCAAACCGAGAGATGGCCCAAGGTGGTCTCCATGTAGGACTCGTGAAGGGCACAGCAATAAAGCGAGGTAGCCAAACTCACCCATTGACAAAAGCTAATGCTTCGGGTATATTGCGTTTACAATTTCGCCTTGCATATCTTCGAGCGGCTCCGTTCTTTGAGCGAATTCCTATGCAACGAGCCTATAAGATATAGTATTTAAGCAATGTCTGCACATATAAGTAAGAAAAACAGCAAAATATTTTAACCAGAAATACTTCAGGTTCTCTCCTTTTCCTTCGGCACACGTCAACATAACAAATTTAAAAACGGATAAACAAACATTTATTTTTATCGACAGAAACAATAGTAAAAATTCGGGATATTTCAGTTTCACACGTTTTTGCAAGCGCCTATTTAAACGCAAGTTAACAGATAATAATAGGCTAGAATATCCTATTTCGTCCAGCAGTTTCTTGTTTTTGTATTCCTTTTTTAACTTCGCGCAGCAATCGACAAGCATTTTTGCATATTTTTACAACTGCACATTTCCAGTAGGCACTATGAAGCTCGCTTTATCTAAATATAAAAATAGTAAGGCTGGAGGTTCCTACAACGCCTTTTTCCCCGTTTTTCTTCTGTGTTACTTTTTGTACCTAGGTTTTGATCTCTCTGTGCCGATTTTGTAGTTTAGAAGTGCGTATATGTAGTCATATTCTCATTCAATGAGGATTTAAACGCTAAGTAGCCATTTCTGTACACCCTTTTATTGAAATCACAACCACAGATCAATCAGTCCTCAAGGCCGTGCCTTTTTATTAAAAAAACTATATTGTGTAGGAAATTTGTATGCTGTGTTTTTGTATGTCATCTTTGTCAAAATTTTGTGCCGAGTCGAAAACACGCACACTGCTAAAAATTCAATGTAAAAGCTTACGTCCCTGAGGGAGGCTGAAACGTTTTATGCAGGAGGTAGACAAAACACCTTTCTTTCTTTCTGCCTGAAACAATTTTTGTCATGTTTAAATACAAAGCCCTTCTTTGAATTCTATTTGGTCGAGAAGTTTTACGATTGGTATAGAACATTTTGACAAGGATGAGCTTCCTACAGATGTATTTCCTACAGTTGTAAAGTATACGCCAAATTTGCGGGTGCCACATTACAAAAACGTCCCAAAGATGCACCACACTTGCAATGGTACACGGAATGTTTCACTTCTCTGTACAAAAGGCGTAGGGAGAGAATATCCGAAATGCCCACACTAATTGCATCAAGGCCACCAACATCACAAAGCATTAACATTTTACAAATTTTACTGACAACGTATATTCCAGTCATCACAATTTTAGTTGATGACCCACGTTTCCTATTAGGTGCGTTTTACAGCATCTGGCACAAATTAACTCTTCACGATTTGTTTCATACTAAACACAGTTGCCACCAGGCACCGTGGGACGGTCATTCCGACTTTCCTTCGCAATTTTCGAAGTTTTACCTAAGACCACCTCTATTTATATTTGATTTGGTTTAGGCACCTTTTTTCTTCTTCACCGTGCGCTGTTGAACTGAATTGTCAACATCTATATTCTAAACGTCATATATTTGATGGGGCTACAGTGAGTATTTAGGCACGTAACGATCTACAGCTTTTTGTGTGCGTTTAAGGGACACTTTGTCAAGCTCCCGTTTTTGCTTGCACTGCGTAGACTGGCTCAAATTAGCACACTTTTCATCGTTTATCCGGTTGACAAATCGGTAAGTATTTTACAAAGCGCGAAAGAAGAAAAACTGCCATGCACGGTTTGTGGCGGGCCGCACCAACTAAGGCTGTGACGTTGGGAGGAGGGGCACCTTGATTGGACGAGGCCCAAGGTTAGCAATCAAACAAATTTCGGTTTCGGTTGTAAAAAAACATTATTGACATTCGATGGCGTCTTTGGATGGGCAATCTCAATAACTCAGTAATCGTCGTACCGCACTTCTCCCATGTTGTCGGCTGTAAAATGCATAAGATAAGCCTCCCAGGACGACTTGGAATCGTAGCATTCATTAGCCGAGCCCTACGCAGTGCATGAACTCCCTTCGCATCCACACAGACGCTCAAATACATTCGCGTTTTCTCCCTTTCCCCCATTATTGGAGCTTCCTCACTCATGCCTGTATCGTAAAAAGCGTGTTCGCACCAGGCCAAGGGTCTGTTGATTGTGGCCGGTGCCCACTACCCCGCGAAGTAGTCGGTGCTTATGGCAACAGCAAGCGCCAACGAGAACTCGCTAGCGCGCCAGTGCCAGCCTGCGCGAGTTCTGTGGAACTAGTACGTGGAGCAATGGACGTTGCGGCCCAAAAAAAGATGAACTCAGTATAGAAAACATTGTCGAAAAAAAAAAAAATGTATAAAAAAAGAAAAAAGCATGTACCCGCGAGGATTCGAGCTTGCGACTGGCACTTGTGTTGACAGTATACCTAGCGCAACAACCAGTAGGCCACGCGCGGGGCTCCCCGACGAAGAAATATAAAGTTATAATGTTATAACCAGTTTACACTTTTATTTAGTTTTAGTATTTCAAGCAGCTTCGTTGACTATTTGTTGTATTGCGCTCGTGCAGTAAGCAGCCCCCGAGTTTCCTAATAGCTCACGTCTAGGAATTGCATTTGGTAGACGGAAAAGCGTTCGCAGATGCGTAGTCGTGCTGCTGACCGCTGTGCTTGTTCGCCCAGCGCAAAAAGTGCTTCCCGCACCCTAGGTTTACGTGTACGGTAAAAAATAGCAGTTGATTTTATTTCCTTAGTACCTATATTGACTTTCGCCGACTCTTCTCCCCCCTCTTCAAGAGGCCTTATCTTTTCCTACTGGCGTACCAGTCAGCGAAGCGTCGCATGTGCGCGTTTCTGTGAAGCGACCTTGACTTGGAGCTAGATACAGTGTACAAACTAACGAAGTAAAGAAAGGCACATTCTTCCATTCCCAAACGTGTTGTGGCTAGTTTCAACTGATCGAGCGAATTGCGACGACCCTTCGGCGCCGGCGGACTAACACGTTGGGCCGACTGACTCGGTCGCGGAAGGTCGGCGAGCCGTGCATAGCGCAGCCAATTGCCAGCTCCTCCCTGCTGACGTCACACGAAAACGCCACAGAAAATGGGCGAGAGTGCAGAAAGAGGACAGCATTTTCGAATTGATTTTTCTACTAAATAAATTCGCGTAAACGTGCTCAGAGTGGTCGAAACAGGGCCTAGGGATCGGACTGCAATTTGCGCTCGTAATCCCGCATTGTTTACAAATCACTTCAGTGTCCCTTTAGGCCTCTCCTCAACACCTGCAACAAGCGAAATCTACAACATAAAACTGTCCGTTTGCAAAATTAGTTAGCAGTTCAGAAGTTTGCTTTACCGCGCTTATAAGCAAAAAAGTGTGTTCTGGCATTACTGACGCATACATTTGAGGGCACGAAAGAAAAAAGCATACTGCTTCCAAATTGGAGTCTCCCAAACCGTTCTTGTAGTGTTGGACTTCATTTTGTTGTAGTGCAGTCTCAGGTCCCGGTATACATTATTATACAAAAATGTTTCTGACGACCAGCAGTTTAGAGTTTGGATATTTTGGACCACTGTTTGGGCGAACTTTTATAAAATGCCGTTTCTTCACGAGCCTTTTGTGCAAACATCGATGGAAATTACCATAAACTCAAGTACAGCAGCGCCCAAATAAAGAAGGTTTAGGAACCACCTCTATGTCTCCAGTGAGCAACCGCGTTTATTTCAGCAATAAAGTACATGTCAAAAGGAGGGATTTGGCATATATTTGCTTAAGAATACATTCATGAATACAAACTGGCAACACACAAATTGGAATACATGTGCGATGAATCTACGCTGCTCAAAATTTACGTTTGGCTGCACACGCAGTGGCCACGCAATAGGAACTTGGTAGTTGAGTGCAATTGTACACTAGAAGTAAGGCGTAGCGCATACATGATGAAGTATTATTATTTACTGCTCAGCAAACAGCCTGAAGCACTTGCTACTTCGCTTGCAGATCACCCGTACCAAAACAGGATACGTGTTTGTTTGCCGCGACAAGCATTCTGGAATTCAAGATAATTTGTTTTGTGTTATTCGGTACGTAAGCCTTAAGGAATAATTAAAAATTTCGTGAAACAAAAGTCCGGTCCTGTCGAGGAATAGCTTGCTTTTGATGGTGGCAGAGGTGAACTTCCACAATCTTTTTGTACACTGTCTTCTTCAATCCAAATGACTTGTTAGTTTTCGCCCAACTTCCCGGAATAAACAAGTTTGCGTGCGAAGAGGTTTGCACACGCAGAGGTTTCCGTGAACCTTCAGTGAACCAATTTGGCTATACACATATCGGAAATACTTGCACACGTAAACATGGATAATCGTATTCTGTTTGCCGAGTGGGAGAGTCACTGAGAGAAAGTTCATGGGGCGTGGTGAAGGAGAAGGGGAAAAACAAAAAGATAAGTCGCAAGCATCTTTGTGGTATACTGAAAATCTCCCGAGAATGTATCTCTAACAGCACTCGTACAGAAATTATAATATTAGGAACACAGATATCAGTGAGCACTCTACCAGTAAGACGACGGCACTCATAAGTTTTAGGGCAGGTGAATGTAACTTATTGCAACATATTTTGTTCAGGTAAAAACAATCCTCGGTGTGTGACTTTATTTTCATAGCACCTCGCGTTTACTTCCTAAATTTCAATTTTTCTCAATTAGGATATTCACCTGTGAATACTCATAATTTTGAAGTAATAAACCATCGATTTACTGAGAAGAATGAGCTGTAGCACTTTAAAAGCCGTGCTAATAAGAAGTAATATCAGGGAACAAAGGTAGCCTTCTCAACAGTGATTTTTATTCACAGCCTTAAAAAAAAGTCGCAAATGTCCTATAAACGAGGGGGTCTTATTTTTGAAGATATTGATTGCGAAGACTTGAAATATTGGGCAAGAACATTAAAACGGGAGATGCCTTGGTGATAGCAAGAATAATTTTATTATTCATTTTTTCCTGGCGAATCCATTTATTCATTTTCTCGGTATCTATTCGGAACATCTTCCATGTTCATGCAATGACATACGTTCCTGCCGTCCTTGAGTATACAATGGCCAATGAAGAACTATGAATGGCACTGGGGTATTCCGATATAAGTAGTCCAAGGCCTACGTCTTCTGAGGTAAACATTTGAACTTTCTGTGGTAATATAGGCCCCAGGTTCATGTTCCCACAAACATGACACTGCCTAAGACTTCCTACAAGTTCTTGTAAATTCTGTTCTTTTTAGTGCATTTTTTTACTGCTCGTTTTTTCTTCGTTCCACTTGAGAAAAGAAATATTTGTATTCAGACCTCGCATGTTTATAAAAATATTACCAAAGCTGTTTTAATCTTTTATCGCTGGTGACGTGTTTTATCGCTGGTGACCTGTCTTTTTGTTATGCCCTGAAGAGTCCTGACATCGGAAGGTAATGTGAGGTAATGACGCCGATGAGATCTTGCAAACTTGTGGTTTTTGTGGTATTTGGTTTGAACAAGAGAGAGCAGCACGTATAAAAGGCTCACTTTTAAAATTATTTTCACTAAAAAAATAAATAAATCAAGTCACAATTTTTAACTAGAAATAATATGGCCCTATGGGTTTCCGATCTCTCTATAGAAGTCCTGCGTACTGATGTATGGCTTTTACTTCGAATGTTTCTGAATAAACAAAATGTAAAGAAAAACATCAAATCCTACGATTCCAGCATACGCTGCGGCGAATTCCGGCCTTATTTACACAATATTTAAAGATGTCGCGTTCCGCCCAACTTTAACAGTAACCGTTTGTTTATAAGCTTAGGTTTCGCCAACGGCACATTAAGGTATGTAACCATCCTAAAAAAACGTTGATTTAATAAATACATTTTTTATTCCTCCATTTTGAGAGCACTGAAAAATTTAAATGTTCTGCAGAAAGAATCGTGTTTTATCTCAGACAATTCAAAAGGTGTGGTACAGGTGGTGACAACGAGGGTCATGTGAGCGCAAGTGACTGCTAGTCGTGAGGGCGAGTGGTAAGCCGAGCGCGAGTTAGGACGAGTGGTGATAACGGTGGGTGAACATGTACGCGAGTGATGTTGGTGGTAAGGGCGAGTGGTGAGCGCCAGTGGTGAGCGCTAGGGCGATGTGAGCGCTAGTGCATGCGAGTAATTACAGCGAGTGGAGAGCGCGAGCGCGAGTCAGTGTTAGTGGTAAGGACGAGGGGTGAGCGTAAGCGCGTGCGAGTGGAGGTTTTGAAAGCCAGTGGTTAGCCTGAGTGCGAGTGAGTGTTAGTGAGGATGGCGGTGGGTGAGCATGAGCGCGAGTGGGGCGAGTGGTGAGGGCGCGTGGTAAGCGCGAGCGCGAGTGAGTGCGAGTGTTGACGGCGAGTGGTGAGCCTTGTCAATGTGAGTGCTTGCCAAAAAATAATTTTTGGTGTGAGTGTGAGTGAGCGCCGTACGTTTTTGCCGAGGTATGGTTGATTCCACTAATGCCTGATACCACAGTGCCTGTGGCAGAAAAACGGGCGCCTCCAACACCAGTGCTTGCTTGGCATTCAGGGGCCAGTGCACGTGGACCAGGAGTGCGGAGTCCCCCCCCTAAAGAATCTACCTGATGCTAAAGGAAAACGATTGTAACAAGCAAATCAAACTGTCATCTGGCGTAGAAGGCTTGAGGTGAACCAAGTGATGTCGGGTAGGGTGCGTCATCGTAATGTGCCACAGTCACCAACGGATACTACTTTGTACACAAGTTGGGCAACACGCCATTCAATTCTGTATGGCTCAATTCACCCTTCCTCAACTCGCCGACGCAGTATCGTTTGCTTGGGTTTTAAACCCCCGCAAGATCAGACTGTGAACTTGTATCCTTGGCGTCAACGTTGTAGCGTCGGACCTCAATAACCTGAATAGCACAAGATCAGTCGTAACCTGAAAGCAAGATTTTTTGTCTGTGTAAATCTAATAGCCTTCACAAGACTAAAAATACAAACGCACTTCCAAACCATAACTAAATGCTAAGCAAGGCTGCAACCAATGTAAAATGTGCTTGCGCGCGCAAGTGAGTGAGGGCATGAGTGAGCGAGTGGGGAATGCGTGCGTGCCTACGCGGTCGCGTGTGCACTTGTGTGCATGTGTGTGTGGGTGTGAGTGTGCGCGTTTATGCGTGTGCGTGTGGTGAGCGTAAGTGTGTGACTGTGTGAGCGCGTGCGTCGTGTGCGCATGCGTAATGTGTCCGTCTGTGTGTTTGGTATGTGTATGTGCATGTGTACTTGCTTGTGTTGGTGTGTGGGTGCGTGCTTGCGTGCTTGCGTGTGTATGTGTGTGTGGTGTGTGCGCGTGCATTCAAGCCTGGATGTCTGGGGGGTACGTTCTGAACAGGGTAGCCGCCGTTTTTTCGGACTCGGAAATTCGGGCTTGAGGAGGAACCGCCAGTTGACTCCATAGGAGTATGTACGTAAAGACCGTGTATTTCGGTGCAAAATAAAGGAAAAGTGCGATTTTCGGACAATACTTACCAAAGCAGAGCCACGTTGCGACCACAGGACTACGCAAATATGAATTCTAAGCCACTTGGCCAGCTTCGTTTTGGGGAGGGAGGGGCTGATTTGGCTTGACTCCCACCGGGACAGCAAAATTTGATTTTGGAGGCCTTAAGTTTGCATGTATTCTGCGGCGAAAGCAATCTCGAAAGCCAAAAATAGATCGCACGTGGCCAGTTTTTATTTTAGACGCCACTTTTATTAGGCACGAGGTGACGCTTACTATAAGCAACATAACTTCGTGAGCCTGTTTCAAGCACCGTAGAACCCTGCCTTGAAGAAGCGTACACGACGAAAGAGTAGGGCAACACACGCGCTGGGACTAGCAAACAGTTTGATGAATAAAAGTTTGAAGGAAAAACAAGTTCAGGGAAAGCTCTGTAAAGACTAAGGTAAAACTAAGTCCTACTCCTCCTTCGTGTACCCGTCTTCAAACCTGGGTTCCACCATTCTTTAAAGTGTATACCAACAGGCCGAACATACACTTTTTCTAGCAATATAGTGTGTGCTGCGCCAAACTCGTGGGTGCGCGATCGGGCACGAAGTGACCGCGCTTCTACGCAACGACTCTGACTCCGACGAAAACACTCCCGACCGCCCGCATTCGTTAGCAGAAGATATTGCAAACGCTTGGAGTTATCCAATGTTTACGAAGAAAAGCGAGGTGCTTGCAGTGATGCAAGCAGACATTCTCACACAAAGTAGAAATTAAAAACCATTCGCGATTTATTCAGTCCAATTATATGAAATAAATTTTGTTATGGCGACTACAGGATTCTTCGCACTGGTATTTGTACCGTTATTTTTTGCGTTCAGCTACGAAAAATCGGTCGGCTATTCTATGCGGTTCTTTGGCCACTTGATGCAAGAAGCTGTATACTGTTTTTTCGTAAGCACGCTTCACAAATATAAAACGAAGATGGTTGAATAGTAACTGGATCCTCTGGTAGTATCTCCGCCTCTCTATTTAATTCACCTATAGCACAAACATAAATGAAACGAGAGACCCGCCGCGGGGGCTCAGTGGCTAAGGCGTTGCGTGCTAGCACGAGGTCGCGGGTTCGATCCCGTCCGCGGCGGCCGCTTTCTATGGAGGCGAAAGCAAAAACCCGTGTGTACGAGATTTCACACGATAAAGATCCCCAGGTGGTCAAAATTATCCGGAGCCCTCACTACGGCGCGCCTCATCGCCTGCGTTGCATCGGCGCGTTAAACCCACAATCATCAAATGAAGAAGAGGACAGTTGAGATAAGCATACTCATATATCTTGTTTCAGTTATGCTTTATTGTAATCACGTAGAAATATGTGGATTACCATGTTTAACTGGACCTCTCGCAGAACCAGAATAACAGTGTATCAGATTCTGTGGTACCCTTTACTGTTATTTGCCTAAAAGCAATGCGAAAGTACTGGTTAGCACGCAAGCCTGCATGTTTTGGATGCCACAAATTTCCCTATTTGCATACATAGGCCCTTTTTTCTCGCCTTCACTCAATAAACCTTATATCTAGAACAAGAAATTGTTTAAACTGGCCCTGAGAAGTTAGCAAAGATATGTAACTGGCCTGTCAAAGGTTTAGGGGCTGCTTATGAACCTTAATGCAATTAGTGGGAAAATACGCCTACATGTCGGTTCAATAGGAACCTGCGGCGTGGTTGTACATTCATTCAAACAAAATAACGCCAGTGACTGCAGCATTGCGTTCTGCTTTAGGCTCTACAGAACTGAAGCGGGCGGGTGGCTTTTGTTGTGGTGGTTTGGTTGCGTGAGCTTCTAGGTAGGGGCGCAGGACAACACTTTGTCAGCGTGAATAGAAATATGTCCATTTTAAGCATTATTACGTAAAAAAGTAGCCCCCTTGAATATTTTGCAACTCGAAAATATTTTTCAAGTACAAAACGCCAAATTTCCAGAAGCGTTTCCAGCTGAACATTTGGCGGCGCATTGGCAGCCAGGGTTTTTCACGGTTCCATTGAAAGTGCAGATAGCAGCTGGTATTTTTAGGATTTCCTGCGTTCGCAGCTGCATTTTTAGTTTGGTGAAGCCTAGGTATAAGAACTGAAACAGATGTCGTGATTGTACTCCTCAATTTGTGTTTGCCCGAGCATACTCACTACTAAAAATAAAACTATTCGTTTCTACAAAGCTCACAGCTTACCTGAAGCAATTTCTCTATGTCATACAAGCTAAAAAGAACCAGTGTGTGTACTCGGTTTTAGGGTGTAGAGGTTGCCTTTGTCATGCCTTGAAAAACTCAGCTATTGTATCACCCTGAATATTTCGCACAGAATTCCAAGGTGGTCGTTGCCGCCATAATTGACTCACGATTGTTTTCTTTGGTCCAAGGGAGCTAAGTAGAGCGGAGAGAGCAGTTTTAATGATTAAAGTGCGCCGCAGTCTGAAAGAAAGCAGCACTTGTCGGAGATCACGTGAAAATGTTTTGTGTCAGCTGGTAACGCTGCTGTGGAGTAGTCGCAGTATACGCAGTTATTTTGTAGAACGGGCGCCAAAGGCCAAACAAGGTCAAAAAGCAATGTTCGGTTGTTTGAATAAACAATGGTTTGTTAGAACGTCTTTTATATGCGAGTGTTGTGATCAACATTGGTCACGGTGTGTATATGACCCTGATCTATAGCACGGAAGGTGTAGGCAGAACTGCACCAGGTGGTGATAAAACGTAAGAATGCAGACGAAAATTAGAATACAGGGAACTCTGAAACTTGAATACTTGCCATTGCAACATAATTATTCTTAATGGCCCACAGAGATAAACCCTGAGTGCAAGCTTCGTTACTCAGTTGTTCAGCAGTACACACGGTAAAAGATCGTCATCATGATCACCACCTCACCAGGTTCTTTGCAGAACGAAAACGCCCCCTTGTAAGTATAAACGCTGCCGTCGTTTCGCGCAGCTCGAGTTCATTTTTGCCTTCAAAATTCTCTATTTAACCCCACCACCAACTCATGGATCTTGCCCTTCCTCCAGGCTACGTGGTTAGGCGAAATGACATGTTGTGGACCTCCAGGATGGCTGTGGTAAGAAATAGGTGTGAAAAGCGTAGTGCAATTTAGGTAACCTCAAACATGTTTTGCTTGAAACATCGGCTACTCCGCGGAAATGATTTTGGTACTTGAAGAATTCAGTATATATTAAGGACTCCCTGCACTGGGAATACCCGAAAAAACTTTATGAAGAAAAGAGAGTGGGACCCAGAAAGTCATGTGCGTGCTGGTATCTTCAGCATAGAGTACCGCATGATTTCGCTGCTTCTTGGGCTCTTTGAACAAGATCACTTTGCGACTAAAAGTTGTGTGATTGCACACTGAGCTGTTCGCTCAGTACTAGAAGGGCTGTCGGTGTCTTCCACACGCACTGGGGGAGCTGGTTATCTAGTTGTGTTCGTACAAGAGAGTTAGGGTTATTTTGAGTATCCCAAATGATGCGGAAAATATATAAGATATACCCAAAGATGCGCCATCGCCCTTCTGTTTAGTGATCAAAACATTTTGCCTGGCAGGACAGAACAGTAACTGCTGTTACTTGATGTAGCCCCAACCTTCTGTTGAAAATGAACATTTTATTGACAGCCTGTTCATTTTCCACATCCGATAAATAGTTTTTTTACCCAATATTTGTTTGGGGGCCGGATTGGTTTACAATATTCTATTAGAGAAGAAAAAAATTAGAAAGGAACTCTGTTTAGATTATAATAATAGAGCAATAGAGCAAGTGAAGGACAAAAAATGTTGGCCTGTCTTTTTCCGAACGTTTGCCGAGGACTACGCTGAGCAATAACGTATGCAGCTAGCCGTAAAATTGTGCGGGTGTAATATTCAGAAATGCACACCTCATACCTGTTTAGTTGAAGCAACAGCTTTATAATACACTCTTCTACACATAGGTCAGGTATGGAGGAATAGTGAAGGGCACAGCAATAAAAGCGAGGTAGCCAAACTCACCCATTGACAAAAGCTAATGCTTCGGATATATTGCAATTACCAAGTTTCGCCATGCAGATCTTCTTGTGGCCCCTATTTTGAGCGAATTCCTATGCTACGAGCACATAGGATATAGTATTTAGGCAATTTCTGCACATATAAGTAAAGAAACTGCAAAATATTTTAACCAGAAATACTTCCACTTCTCTCCTCTTCTCCTGGCACACATAAAAATCAATAAAAAAAACTCGAATAAACAAACATTTTATTTTTATCGACAGAAACAATAGTATTCGGGATGTTTCACTTTTCAACGTTTCTGCATAGCGCATATTTAAAAAGCAAGTTAAACAGATATTATAAGCCTAAAAATCTTATTTTGTCGAGTAGCTTGTTGTTTTTATTCTTTTTATAACTGCACAAGCAAATCGACAAGCATTTTTGTGTTTTTTTATAGCCGCACATTTCCTGGTAGACAATACGAAGCTCCCTTTTTCTGATTATGAAAATAGTAAGGCTGGATGTGCCTAGAACGCCTTTTTCCCCGTTATTGTACGTGTTACTTTTTGTACCTATGTTTTGATTTCTCTTTGCCGATTGCGTACTTTAGAAGTGCGGATATGTAGTCATATTCCCTTTCAGTGAGGAATTTAACGCTAAGTAGCCATTTCTGTATACCTGTTTGTTGAAATCACACCCAGATCAATCAGCCCTCAAGGCCGTGCCTTTTTATAAAAAAACTGTATTGTGTAGGAAAGTTTTTATGCTGTATCTTTGTATCTATAGTATTTGTGAAAGTTTTGTAGGCCGAATCAGAAACGTTCACTGTGCAAAAAATTGTAAGTTCGAGCTTACGTCCCCTGCGAGGCTGAAACGCTTTATGCAGTAAAACTAGACAAAACACCCTCATTTATTCCTGCTTTAAAATATTTTTGTCATATTTAAATATAAAGGTGATTCTTCGAATTCTATGTGGTCGAGAAGTCTTACGATTGGATTATAACATTTGGACAAAGGGTGTACTTCCTGCAGATGTAATGTATACACAATATTTCAGGAGCCACATTACAAATGCGTGCCACAGATGCACCACACTTGCAATGGCACACGAAATGCTGAACGTAGCTGTACAACAGGTCTAGGGAAAGAATATCGGAATTGCACATACAATAATCGCATCAAGGCTATCAATCATCACCAAGGATTAACATTTTACAGATTTTAATGAACAACGTATATTCCAGTCATCACAATTTTATCTGATGACCCTACGTTTCCTGTTAGGTGCGTCCTACAGCATCTGGCACAAAATAACTCTTCACGATTTGTTTCATACTAAACGCAGTTGCCACCGGGCTCCGTGGGACGGTCATTCCGACTTTCCTTCGCAATTTTCGAAGATGTACCTAACACCACCTCTATTTAGTTTTGATTTGGTTTTGGCACCTTTTCCCTTCCTTCACCGTGCGCTATTGAACTGAATATTGTCAACATCGATATTTTAACCAGAATATATTCGATGGGGCTACAATATATTTATGCACCTAATGATCTACAGCTTTCGGTGCGTTTTTATGGCCTCACCTGAACACAACTGCAACAAGCAAATCTACAACATAAAACTGTTCGTTTGCAAAATTATTGTTTAGCAGTTCAGAAGTTCGCTTCAACCGCGCTTATAAGCAAAAAGTGTCTGTTGTGGGCATGACTGACGCGTAAATTTGAGGCCATCGACAGAAAAAAAACATACTGCTTCGCAAATAGGAGTCTTCTAAAGCATGCACGTAGTTTTATACTTCATTTTGTTGTAGTGCAGTCTCAGGTCCTGGTATAAATTATTATACAAAAATGTTTCTGAACGACCAGCAGTTTAGAGTTTGGATATTTTGGACCACTGTTTGGGCGCAGCTTTTATAAAATGCCGTTTTTTCACGAGCATTTTGTGCAAACATTGATGGAATAATTCCATAAACTCCAGTACAGCAGTACCCAACTAAAGAAGGATTTATCACCACCTGTAGTCTCAAGTGAACAACCGCGTTTATGTCAGCCATAAAGTGCATAACAAAAAAAAGGATTTGGCATTTGTTCGCTCAAGAATACATTCATGAATACCAAACTGGCTGCGCGCCAATCAAAATTCGTGTGCATGAATCTACGCGGTAAAAATGTACCTTTGCAGCACACGCAGTGGGCACGCAATAGGAACTTGGTAGTTGAGTGCAATTGTACACTAGAAGTAAGGCGTAGCGCATACATGATGAAGTATTATCATTTACTGCTCAGCAAACAGCATGAAGCACTTGCTACTACGCTTGCAGATCACCCGTACCAAAACAGGATACGTGTTTGTTTGCCGCGACAAGCATTCTGGAATTAAAGATACTTTGTTTTGTTTAATTCGGTACGCAAGACTTAAGGAATATTTTAAAAGTTTGTGAACGCAAAAGTCTGGTCCTGTACAGCAAATAGATTGCTTTCTGGGTTGGCGGAACGGCTGAACTTCCACAATCTTTTTTACACTCTTTTCTACATCCAAACATTTGTTAAATTTCCCAACTTCCAGAATAAACACGTTTGCGTGCGAAGAGGTTTGCACGCGGAGAGGTTTCCGGGAACCTTCAGTACACCAATAGAAAATTTTGGCATATTGTTACCGTGTTTATGTTACTGTTTATGGTATTTGTGGGAGTCAACTGAGCAGCAAGCGAGTTACCGCGAATGGTAACTTACCGGAGCAGGCTCCACCGTCGCCAGCGGCTTATGGTAGCTCGGTAAATGGTAACTAAAACTCGGTAACGGTATGCTAAAACCACCTAATTTGGCTATACACAAATCGGAATTACTTGCCAACCTAAACAAGGATAATAGCATACTCTGTAATGCCGAACGGAAGTGTCACTGAGAGAAGTTCATGATGGGTGGTTGAAGGACAGGGGAAAAACAAAAGCTGATAAGTCGCAAGCATCTTTGGTGGTAGACGTGAAAACCTCCCGAGCATTGTAGCTCTAACAGTATTCGCATATAAATTGTTATATATTGGAAACACAAAGTTATCTCTCAACACTTTACCAGTAAGACGACGGCACCCATTGAGTTTGAAGTGCAGGTAAACGTAATTTCTTACATGATATTTGCTTCAGACTAAATTAACAATCCTCGGTATGTGTCTTTATTTTCATAGCACCTCACGTCTGCTTCCTTAATTTTCACTTTTCTCAATATAGGATATTCACCAGTGACATATTAAAATTTCTAAATAATCAACAACTGATTTAACTAAAAAGAATAAGCTGTCGTACATCAAATGTAGTTTTAATTATTTTGGCATATCGGTTTATAAGGGTGTGCTTCTCAACCATTGTTTTTATTTACAGCCTCAAAACAAATGTCGCAAATGTCCTATAAACAGTGGGAATTATTTTCGAAGATATTGATTGCGAAGACTTGAAATATTGGGCAAAACATTAAAACAGGAGAAGCCTTGGTAAAAGCAAGAATAATTAATATTTATTTTTATTGCGAATCTATTTTTTCGGTGTACTTTGAAACATGTGCAGATGCTCTTCCCTTGACATACGGACGCTGCCTTCCTTGAGTATACAATGGTCAGTGAAGAACCTTATGAATGGCATTCAGTAGTTTCGATATAAATAGTCCCAAGCCGTACGTCTTCTCAGGAAAATATTTGAACTGTTTTATGTTTAATTTTTGGCCCCCAGTGTCGCGTTGTGTTCCTTTATAGCGCATTTTTCGTTTGTTCACTGCTGGTTTGTCTTTTCTCCACTTGAAAAAAAAATGTGTTATTGAGACCTCCGGATGATTATAAATAATATTACGAAAGCTGTTTCATCTTTTTTTATGTTGATGACCTGTCTTTTTGTTATCACCGGAAGAGTCCTGACATGGAAAGGTAATGTGACGTTGCTGACACCGATGAACTCTTGCAAACGTGATTATTAGTGGTATTTGGTTTGAACAAGAAAGGCAGCAGGTATAAAAGGCTGACTTTTATATATTTTAACTAAAAAATGAATAAATGAAGTCACAATTTTTATCCAGAAACATGATGGCCCTAGGTGTTTCCGATCTCTCTATAGACGTCCTGCATACTGGTCGCATCGAATATTTCTTGTTGCGTCGAACGTTTCTGAATAAACAAAAATGCAAAAAAACATCAAATGCTACAATTCCAGTGAACTCTGCGACGAATTCCCACCATGCTACCATGCTCCACGTGCTTTCCAAGCAGAACGTGGAACCTAGCTAGTGGAACCTTTCGTTGGTGTTGCCGCGTCATTTCTCTTATGCCGCCAGCAGGTAGCGCAGAAAACAGCAGGCGGCGGTCTTCTGCAGTAGATGTACAGTATCATTCGCTATCGAAAAACCAAGCATCCAGGATATTTTTAATAAAAGAACACTGTAAATATCCCTTGTGTACAAATTTATTCTCTTATATTTGCGTATTTTCTTGTTCTTGTTCTGCAAAGTTGACAAGTATGAACGTATAAACCGGGCTTAGACGTTTACATTTGTCTGTGAGTATGTAAGACTATTGCGCAGTATCCATTTCACTTTGGCCGGGTGGCTGAATCGAGTCACACACAGACGGACAGAAAGACAGACAGACAGACAGACAGACCAAAATTTCTGGGTTTTAGTAACCCAAAAAAGACTACCATCTTTAAAAACACAGGCGAACATTGTCTACTTCGTTTAACCTAAACCTCAATGATGGTGTCAGCAGAGATGTTATTATTGACACTCACAGTAGAGCAGAGGCCTTACTTTGCTTTCGGGAGTTGGGTGTAGAGTTTGGAATGACAAACACACATGATGTGCACAGCATGGGCAAGTACCTCCATCTCGCGGAGCCCGACGTAACCAGTAACGGTGCAGTCGTGTGGTTGCCTTCATGCGTGCCTCGCCAGTGACTACAACCTATACACCAAAAACGCTAAGTCCCTTAGTACGAATTAAAAAATTGTGTTTAGCTATCGTTATAATTACAGGGACTTAAGCACTCTCCTGCACAGAGGAAAGAGAAAAGGCTCTAATCGGAGCCGTTCATTCGGCGATATAGCTAATGTAACTTTCAATATTCTCAAAAATACAAATTCACATGCTCAAAAGACCATTATTGCCTTTTATTGGGGCAGATATTATGGACTCTAAACAGAGTTTCCAATTATCCATGATCAAAGTTCCCATCACATCAACACTCGGGCACACGATTGGGGAACGAAACGACAAAGCCGACTAATATCCATGCAAACTCGCATACCATTCCCCATGCTGACCACGACCACCACGCACCCTCCGCTAAAAATACGGAGAACGTCTCCTCTGTCTATTCCTAGTAACCCTACGTCTCCCAATGCCACACGGTGATCTAAAACCCCAGAAATCGCCAAATCTCTGCAGGGTACATATGAAGACATAGATAGGCGAAGATGTTTGGCAGGAAGCTCCCGTCATTACCTCAAAACTTTTTGCGATAAAAGAGAACACCGACATTGTTCTAGGCAATCTGGTTATAGCCAAGGATACGCTCAGAGGTGAACAATGGCAACAATACATACTCCACAACTATTTGCACATGGGAGGCTGCCCTGATCAGCTTGTCACCCCAAGATCAGTGTGAGGTGAATCTGGGGGCCCGGGATTAAGTGTTCGTCTTTTTGAAATATGCCACCTCTTTACATGCTTTTTCGAAACAATCACTAAATCTTACTCTCCAAAAGTATACTGTATCTCTCTGTAGGTGTCTTATAAATGATCCAAAATATTAGTCAGACGTGGACACTAGAGAATAAACTTTGAAGTGCTGAAACTGTCTCTTTCTTGCAATAACTGGCCAAAACCCCACAGCTATAACTTTTGACGCCTACCCCTAAAGACATAGACGCATAGATGGCATCTGCCTTCCCTTTAACGTGATAATTATGATGAATGTTGGGTGTTAACAGCTAAAAGCCAACTACGGCAAAGAGCGCCGAAACAGTGCTTAAGTTTCAGGGATGAAGACGCAAACTCTGAATTTGCTAAAAAGACCAAAAGTAAAATCATCAAAATACAAAAAGGATTGCGGGTTGTAGAAGGCCTGGCGGTGAATATGCGTGTTGTGATTGTACGTCTGAAAGCTTTACTTCTGCTAAGTATTTCGAAACACGCTTGGCAGAGAACAAGGTTACCGTCAGATGGAATAAAGGCGGAGTGTAGTGAGATTCAGAATGTGTATAATTGTAGCAAGTGTTTTGTCCTGTTATTTCAACCCGCTTGCATTGAATAAGTTAACTACTAATACTGATCCTCCGCGCATCGTACACGGTGTTTTTAAGACCCCGTGAGCAGATATGAGGGGCGTGCATGTATGTGGCCTATCCGTAGCCTAGAAAAGGCAACTTCTGTGTATCTGTGGCGTGTGTCAGTTGTCTATGCTCCAAAGTGTGCTGTTATTACACAAAGTTGGTTGTTTGTATGTTCCCTCCGCTCCTTTTTACATGTCTTACGAAGGTCTAGTCTTATATCACACTTATGGCTTCTGCAGGGTATTCCCCGCACGGGGCACCTTGAGTATTCATATTGACGGTGAGCAGCGACACCGCGGACCCCGAGCTCCCAACATAAGCCGTGTCCAACCGTGGCGAGTTGTTTAAAGGTGAAGGGTAGAAGCCGTAAACGGTGGCCCTTGGAGCCTTGGTCAAGCTCCGGCCGATGGGCTCCCTGTCTGTCTACCAGGCAGGGAGCTCCAGGACCTCTTTGACTACCAGGGTAAGCTCAAAGAAGAAAGCACCCCCGTATGACTGTTTTTAATGTATCATATGGCATTTTCAAAACCCCCCTCCAGCCGTGATCGGTCCCTCAAAAGGGGCCGCACCGAAGTATCTTTTCCTCCTTTGTCTTCGATCTTCATTCCAAAGCCCGATAATTACCTCGCGCTTCCTGGTAATGGAATCCGTGATAAATCAAAACCTCATCACTTCCCAGTCTGTCATTCTCATTTCCAAGTTTCTTGAAAGCCTTGTAGGCAAATCCTACAAGGCTAAAAAGCTCACAACCGGAGAAGTCCTAATTGAAGTCCAAAACAAACAACAATCCTGTAACCTCTTGAAGCAAACGGGCATGGTCGATGTTGACATCAAGATCACGCCCCATCGCAGTCTGAATAGCTGCCAGGGCGTCATCTCTGATAGAGATCTAATAAATGAGACTGAAGCAGAATTGCTCGACGGCCTTAGCGATCAGGGCGTGACAGCAGTGCGGCGAATCACCATACGCCGAAACGAACAAATAATAGCTACTAAACACATAATCTTGACATTTGACCGCTCAACACTTCCTGAGTCGGTCAACGCAGGCTTCATGAGATGTCCGGTCCGACCCTACGTGCCAAACCCATACCGCTGCTTCAAGTGTTTGGGTTTGGGCGCGGCACAACCTCTTGCCGTGGTAAACTGACGTGCGCAAAATGTGCAGCACACGATCACCTAACCGACAAATGCGAATCCGAGAGCTTCACCTGTGCGAACTGCCAGGGACCGCACGCTGCCTATTCCTGGAGCTGCGAAAAATTCCAACAACAAAAACAGATAATTGCCTTGAAAGTAAATGAGAACATCACCTCCACAGAGGCGCGAAAGAGGTTTCCTCTTTCCCCCTGGGGAGGTACGCCGACGCAGCTCGCCGGGGGCGGTGTGGCGTCTTGTTTCGGCGGGGACCCAGTACCGCGAGTCGGACCTGGTCCCGCCTCTGCCCCCCCCCCCCGGGGTTGCCTTCGGCGGCCCAACTCGCCTCCGCACCGCTCGCTGAGCCAGCTGCGGCTGTGGTGGCAACCATGTCGGGTGGGGATGCTGCTGCACCCACTGTTACCTCCCCTCCACCGGCCCGAAGCATATGCGAGGGCCTGGAGGAGATGGAGCTGGAGGAAACCGCAGCAGTTCCACCTCCGCCGCACCGCCTGTGCCACCCGGGGCGCTCCTTAGGCCTCGGCGGTTGCGGCCAAAACGGAGGGCACTGTAAAGGGTGCCCAGTCCAAGTCTAGGGGGCCCAGTCCGCTGGGCACCCCCTTGCCTTCAGATGACGACCTAGACGTCGAGTCGTTCCGGCATGCACCACAGCGGAAGGAACGGGCTCCGGCGTCCAGGTCAGTAGAGAGAATTAAAAAGCCCCTTCCAAGAGTTCAAGCCCCGAAAGCTGACACATAAACACACATATACTCCAGTAGCTCTAAACTTCAATAATGGGAAGAGAAAATATCATGCAATGGAACTGCAGAGGCCTTCTTAAAAATCTTGATGATGTCTATGAGTTACTGCATTCCAATCAGCCAAGTGTGATGTGTCTCCAAGAAACCCCATTTAAAATCCATGCACACAAATCCTTGAATAGTTACATGGTATTTAGGAGGGATAGAGATGGTGGTGGTGTGGCCATCATTGCCTGGAAAACCTTGGCGTGCCACACTGTCCAACTACAGACCATCGTAGAGGCTGTTGCCATTCGAACGACACTTTTAAGTGCGAATGCACTTTATAAGCGACCCTGAATTCCGTTGACCACCGTCCGTCCACATAGCAACAGCTGCGGGTGCGCGCGCTCCTCGTCTTCCTTGGCAATGGGGGAGATGGCACATACCACGTCGGAGATTGGCCAGGAATCTCCTCGTCTTCCTTGGCAATGGGGGGAGATGGGTGCGCGCTGCCTGGCCGCTTACATGGCACATACCCACGTGGGGGATTGGCCAGGAATCGGGCGTGAGAAGGGCTAATGCACCCGCTTAAAGGAGTACTGACACGAAATTTCAAAGCTGAGATCCGCTCTAGCAATCAAGTACAACGACAACACAAATAGGTGTCTGTGAATAAATGCATCTTTCTTTCTTTGTAGTTGTGTGTGTGTGTGTGAGCTCTCTTTCGCGAACATTACCGAACCGCGAAAATTCAACTCCTGCATTCGCACTTTCACATTCTTCCCCTCGGGGAAATGCGGGGACATTTTTTTACTAGGCTTATAACACTATGTTCTCTTTACATCCCTCCTGACTTCCAACTATCGAGCACAGATTTCGAGGGTCTGGTAGATCAGTTACCCGAACCCTTCATTCTTTTAGGCGACCTCAATGCACATAATTCTCTTTGGGGCTTTGCTCGCACAGATGCCCGAGGTCGCCTAATTCAGAAATTTTTAACATCGTCAGGAGCATGTCTTTTCAACCAAAAAAAGCCAACATATTAAAATATAGGACACAACACTTATTCACACCTTGACTTGACTATTGCATCTGCAGTTCTCTTTCCATGTCTTGAGTGGGATGTGGGCACTGATCCATTGGTAGTGGCCACCCCCACCTCACTAACGTATGTAGGTAAGGGTAGGTAGGTAACAAACAATAGGTAGTTAGGCAGGTAGGTAAGGTAGGTAACAAACTCTCATGTATAGGTAAGGGCCCGAGCAGTCCATCTTCCAAAAACAGGTTTAATGAAGCAAGAGCAAACTGGAATATATTTACAGATTCATCTAAACTGCACTACACGTCCATAACACAACTACACGTTGAGCAGGCAACCCAACTACTCACGGCGCACATCCTCGAAGCCGCCAAAAAGTCCATTCCCCACGCCTTTATTGCCGCGCGCAACCAGCGGAGGCCGTGGTGGAATGAGGACTGTAGGCGGGCGCGAGAGGCCCAGAACAAGGCATGGGGTATCCTTTGTCGGTACCCCACGTCGAGTAACCTCCTCTTGTTCAAACGGGTCAAGGCGTTTGGAAAACGTGTGCGCCGTGAGGCAAAACGCGATAGTTGGCGTACATTAATAACATCAATTAACTCCTACACAGACACACGGAAAGAATGGACACAAATACGCAAACTCAAGGGACAACAAACACGCAGCCTGCCTCTGGTCAGCACAACAGGGGATACACTCGAAGACCAGGCTAACACACTCGCACAACACTTCCAACACGTTTCCAGTTCAGCATACCAAAAAACACTTTCATAAACACAAACTCGTGGCGGAAAAGAAGCCTTTACATGACAATCACAGGTCAGCCACTTCTTATAACTCTGAGTTCACACTTAATGAGCTGAGGGGTGCTCTGAGCACGTGTAAACCCTCAGATCCAGGCCCAGACAACATTACATATACAATGTTACAGAACTTACACACAGACACTCTTGTAACACTTCTTCACCTTTTCAACAAGATATGGCTTTCGGGGCACATTCCAAAGTCTTAGAGGGATGCCATAGTTGTCGCCTTTCTTGAAAGAAGGGAAGGACCCTTCTCTCCCGCTAGCTATCGACCCATTGCCCTGACCAGCTGCCTGTGCAAGTTTCTCGAGAAGATGGTAAAACTGGAGGCTTGTGTACTTTTTGGAGTACAATGGTCTTCTCGAGAACTGCCAGGCAGGCTTCAAGGACGGGGAGATCCACAAACGATCAACTTGTGGCACTAGAATCATATGTTAAGGATGCCTTCATTCACAAACAGTTCTGTTTAACGGTGTTTTTCGACCTAGAAAAGGCCTATGACACCGCTTGGCGTTACGGGATCCTTACTGACCTGAAGTCATTCGGTGTTTCTGGTAATATGTTTAACACCCTTGGCAGTTATTTGTCGGAGAGAACCTTTCGCGTCAGAGTTGGTTCTGCACTGTCAAAGGTACACGTGCAAGAAACTGGCCTGCCGCAAGGCGGAGTTCTAAGCTGCACTCTCTTCATAGTAAAAATGAACTCCCTTGGGAAGGCACTGCCGCCTACAATTTCTTATTCCATGTATGTAGATGACGTGCAGATATCTTTTAAATCATGTAATATGTCAATATGCGAACGTGAAGTCCAGCTTGGTGTCAAGAAGCTAGCCGGCTGGGCAGACAGGAATGGGTTTACATTGAATCCTGCAGAAAGCTCCTGCGTTCTGTTCTCCAGGAAGCGCGGGCTCCATCCGTACCCAGACATTACTCTGGATGGCCTGTCGCTTTCTGTGAACAAGGAGCACAAGTTCTTAGGTGTTGTGTTTGACCAGAAACTCACATTCATTCCACACATCAAGGAACTTAAACATAAATGTCTAAAAACAATGAATATACTTAAGGTTCTCTCCCACCAATCGTATGGTTCCGACAAAGAACTCCTACTACGGCTCTATAATGCTTTGGTTGGGTCTCGTTTAGACTATGGCAGTGTGGTATATGGGTCGGCGACTAAAACAGCTTTGCGAATGCTTGACCCAGTGCTACACTTGGGGCTACGGCTTTGCGTCGGGTGCTTTTCGCACTAGCCCTGTCGAGAGTCTGTATGCCGGGGTGTAATAAGTGGAGCCTTGAGAACCAACGGACGTACATAGACTTACTTTATGCTTTTAAAATTTCATCGCTTCATAACCATCCTTTTTATCCTGCCTTTAACGACACATCCACATCTGTGCTTTTTGTAAATCGCCCATGTGTTCCGCTGCCCTTTTCACTTAGAGTGAAAGCGAGCCTCGGATCTGAGCGCTTCGTTTTTAGATGTGTACAGATCATACTTTTCAGACATTTTACCTCCTTGGAAAGTTCGTCCTGTGTCCTCCGACCTTTCTTTTATGAAACTTGACAAAAATCGGGTACCGCGAGCTGCAATACTGCAGCTCTTTCTGTCTTTGCAGTTTAAATACACGTGTGCAGAATTTTATAGTGACGCTTCTAAAACCTCCACTATGGTGTCGTGTGTTGCTCATGGTGCAAATTTCAATGCAGCCAGAACCATGAGCGGCCACACAACAATTTTTTCAGCAGAAGCGCATGGAATTTTACTGATTGTACGACACATTCTTGAAAATCAAATTCTAATTCCATCATCTACACAGATTCTTTGAGCGTTGTTCACGCACTGTCATCGCACAAGCCCCCCAAAACCACATATTAATCTTGTATTCAACACTATCATGTCCGTGTATGCACAAAAGCATGAGCTGGTCCTCTGCTGGGTCCCAGGACACGCTGGGATCGCTGGGAACGAGTTGGCAGACGAGAGGGCCGCTGCTGCTGCACTCAGGAACACTGTAGACAATACAACGATACCCTACACAGACCTTAAGCCACACATAAGAAAACACTTGCGCAGAACATGGCAAACACACTGGGACAAATAGACAGACAACAAACTATATGTAATAAAGCCACACTTGGGACGGTACACATTTGACTCACACAACAGACACACGAAGTCGCCTTGGGTAGGCTACGGATAGGGCACACGCGTGCAACTCACTCGTATCTGCTGACGGTATCTCCTAGACCCCAGTGCAGCAGGTGTGGAGAGGCCCTATCCGCAGTGCACATACTAATAACATGCAAGGCACTTCACACAACACGACACAAACACTTCAGAGAACTCTACAGAAAACATATCCCCTACATCCATCGCTGTTTCTTGGTGATGATGCCATGGTTTCTGTGAAACGTATCTTTGAGTATTTGTCAGACATGAAGTTTTTAAACCTCATTTCTTATCACGCATAATCAAAACTGGCCCTATACACCAACCATGCTCATTCTCGTTTTGTGATTTTACTTTCGTTTTTGCTGACTTTACTTTGTGTTTAAGGTTTCACCCCTTATAAACGACTATTGTTTTGGCGTTCTTTGCCCCAGTCGCCTTGCGCCATAAACATCCAACCATCATCATTCTGCAGGGTATTGTTGTTAGGTGTAGTGTATTACGAAGCATAGCAGCAGCGGCCATTTAAACAGGTGTCTCATTCCCGGCAATTCTAGATTGTCTTGGATTGCACAGAACATGATTTAAGCCTGATGCATATGCAGACCTAATAGCCTTAAAAAAATTACACTATCTCCCCGATGGAACTATGCGGTGATACAAAACATAGGGTTTCGCATAGGTTTCAGACAGGAGCAGAACAGGCGCAGGCGGTGTCTCGGAGCAGACTGAATGCCGCGCTGCGCGCGTACCTGCTTTTATACAGCTGGACGAGAGGAGAATGGAGGGGAGACGCGCATGCGCAGTGGGGGCGTGGACGACGCAACAACAAGGGAGGGTTCCGTGTAGGTTCCATTGTGTTGCCGTTATGTTGTTTCATTTATCGGAGCACGAATGGGAACTTTGTGTTACCCCCATGTAGAGACAGAGAATGTAGAGAAATGTAGAGACAGCGAAGAGACCGACACCGGCGTTGGTTGATTGGTTGGCGTTACCTGATCGAACACCTCCTGGTTGTCGTCTTTCTTTATTGCATGCTCACGCTCCTACCCCGAGGCCCGCCCTCTTCATCCTCTTCTCTGGTTGAGCGGCAAGGCGCGTGGGCTTCCCACCACAGCTTTCCAAGGGAAATTCAAAATCCTCCTGTAACGTTTTCAGTTTGTCCTTTCTGTTGACGTTCAGCTTCGCGTGCCTTCGTTGTATCAGTAGCTTCTTGAGGTAGTTTGAATTAGTCAAGGACATAAGGCTTTCTTTCGGTTCACTTTCTCCTATTCGGTTTTTTGTAGCGCAGAGGGAAGAGCGCCGTGTACCTCCCGTGGCGGCCAGAGAGTCGTGGGATCAAAACCGGGCGCCGCTAGAGGAGTTGGTGCAGCCATCGCTGTTCTTTTAAATACCATTAAATGACTCAAAAAGTGTTTAAATTTTGCACGTGTTTCTTGGACACACATTACATGTAATGTTGGCTGATTAGGAGGCAGTATCTCGCCATGATTATTAAGAGTTCCTCTACTGTTCCATTGAACAATAGTCCAGTTTGTTATTATGTGTTCAGAGCTACACTAGAGTGATAATTTATGTAAGGTCTTTCGGTGTTTGTGATTATCGGAGGGGTTTTTCTAGCTCATTTTTTGGTATGAATGAAGGCACCGCCCTTTCCCCCGCGAAACAGATAGGAAAGATCCCACATCTATCTTCTTATCCTGATCGGAGGCGTCCTGCAAGATCCGGCATCCTCGATTTAACACCCTTTCGAGTGTCGTTCGCTTATACCGTAACTTGTGTGGGCGTTGATAGTGCCATGGGCGGGGCAGGCAGTGTGGCGATGATTGGAGCTGCTGTTGGCAGCCTGGTGTTCATCTGCTTAGTGACCTCAGGTTTCCTGTGGGCTGGCGGAGTGACTACGGAAGGGCGGCATCGCTCCCAACCGTGTTTGTGGCCACCGTAACGAATGCAGGCGTCGTGGCGCCGCGTTGGGCTGCCAGACACAACCCTGCGAGGGGCGAGCGCGGGACCAGGTAACACTCACTGACTTGGGTCGCCGTCGAAAAAAGGCGCCGACCCGTCACCCGGCGAGCTGCGTGGCGTACCTCCCCAGGGGAAAGAGGCAAACCTCTTTCGTGACCTTAGTAAGGTGATGGTTTCGTTGACATTGATGCTTACAATTTTTCTCTAGTTTTAGCTTCTCGCAGGTTCGTGAATATGCGGCGTGAGGACCTTCACAGTTGACGCAGATGAGTTGATTTAAAGGCCAGTAATTGTTGCGATAGTCGTGTTGCGCGCACTTCGCGCAGGTTAGTTGGCGCCAACACCAGTCAGTACCGTACTTGAACCGCTGGCTCATAAGAGAGCGCCGCGAACTCGGGATGTACACTATGATGCGCACCGGATGAAGCCTGCCTCGAAGTTATCTCAAAGAGTAGGACAGTCACAAATGAGCAGTATGTGTCTATTGGGTATTTCCTTGTCACCTCTTCTGACGGCAATACGCGTAGCTGTATTACACGTTGATATTTCAGGCCTTCAACGAGATCGGCCTCTGTGTCGTTTTCCCCACGTGGCTCGACAGTCACGCCCTTTGAGCTTTTAGGGCTTCACAAGGGCGTGACCATGATGTCCAGATCAGCAATGCGGTTTTAGCTGGTGTGTCTGGGGACCAGTTAGTTGTTTCTTAGCCTTGCATGAAGGACCGAGTCGACATTCAGGAAAATTGAAATAAGCAACACTTACATTGACGAGACAGGCCTTTCATTATAAGAGACTCAATGACTAGATATCAATCAATCAATCAATCAATATTATTCGTTCTTCAAGAGGAAGAAAGGCAGGACAGCGGAAATAAGCTGCGCATTAGCAGCTTGACGAAGCCCGCGCCTGTAACGTTTGTAGTTCTTAGGTTTGAGTATTTAGATACTGAAGCGGAGGAAATGTTAGCTAAATGCTGCCGTTTTTCGGGACCCTATGATGCTTGAGGGGTTGTGTCACGATTGGTCCCGCATTAGTCAGCGTTGGCGGGTAGCGTACCCTACTGCCGAGTGACGACTCGCAGTGTGCTGGAGGTGACGGTGACTGACCGCGAACTGCCATTCTCGTCGGTATTGATTGGCTAGCTCAGCACCATGTTTAGCGCCGAGCTTATCGGGGCCACCGAAGATTAGGGTCGGGGGCGCCACATAATTGTCGCACCCCTTACCCTGAAGCTTCTTTGTCCCACACAAACACTAGACAACGCCTGTAACCCCGGCTAGCAACGGTTCGGTGGGCTCCACACTCCTTCACTGCGCCCGAGGACAGGTGTGGATGTAGGTGCGGCAGCTGCGGGTGCTGCCTGTGCCACTTAAGCGCCATCCGAAGGGACTGTAGTAGCAGGCCTTGCAGGTGACACTGACCTTGAGAGGGACGCCACAGCGGGCGGGTAGCACGAGCCCATGGTGCTTCGCTGGCAGCGGCTAGTGTAGTTGGCTCCCTTGCATGCTGGCTTCCTGAAGGGGCGGCTGAGGTTGCCAGGCGAGGCCTCACATGGTCATTATGCTGGCACCAAGTGGTCCTGTCCTACATGCAGAAGAGTATGACGTCGCACTGTCAGAAGAGACAACAAGCCCGGCAGACCACGGTGGACCAGGTCGGAAGTTCTTGGCGGAAGACCGGAGCCCCAGACTCCGGCAAAGGCCAAGGACGGCAACCTCAGTCAGCAGCCAGCTTCTGCTTGTGCTGCTTCAGGAGAGCTGTAGACCGGAGCTGTGGTTGCAACTCGTTCATTGGTGTCTTCACCATCCGGCCCAACAGGAGCTCGCAGGGGGCACGGCCCGTGACGTCGTGGGGTGTGGTCCGGTACTCGAACAGGACGCGGGCATCCTGCGTGCGGAAATCCCCAGCCTTGCTCTTCTTGAGCTTGTCCTTCACAGTTTGCACCACCCGCTCGGCAGCACCATTCGACGCAAGGGTGGTATGGCGGAACCATCATCCAACGGATTCCGTTCTTCGTCAGCCAGGCCAAATAGTTCTCGCTGGGGAAAGATGGTTCATTGTCGGACACGATGACGTCCGGCAACCCCTGTGCTGCGAAAACTTGCTGCAGGGCCGCAACGGTTGCTTCTGCTGAGCGCGTGGTGACTGGCAGTACCTCTACCCACTTGGGTCCACCACCAGCAGGAAGTAGTGGCCTTGAAGGGGTCCCCAATATCATCTGCGGGCTGGACCACGGTCTCGACGGGAACGGCCAGGGGGTGATCACCACTTGACGCGAGGCCCGCTGGTTCTTATGGATGATGTGTGAGGTCTGTAACATGTAAAGAATGTCCTCGTCCACACCAGGCCTGGATGAGGACATTGGGACTGCGCAACATTTTCGTCCTCTCCACGCCTGAATGATCCGCGTGCAGCAACTGCAGGTCCCTGGACCGCAGGCTCTGTAGAATCACCACCCTGGAACCCCTCAGCAGGCAGCCCTGCTGCAGGCTCAGCTCAGGAGCCTTGTGGTTGTACGTACGCTCCGCCAACTCCTCAACAAGGGGACTCTGCGCCTTGAGCACCTGTGGTAAGACTGGGTCCCGGCTGGTCGGCTGCGATACTGCCGACCTTGACAGCAACTCCGCGTAAGCGTGCTCCAGCATGAACACTTCTGCAGGCTCAGAAACCACAGCAGGTACCTCTGGCAGGGGCAGTCGCCTCAGGACATCAGCACGCGCCAGGCACATTCCAAGACGGTACACCATCTGGTTGTTTTAGGGCGCGATCCTCAAGGGCCAGCGCACCACTTGACGTGGAGCCTGCACTGGAAGTGCCTTGTGAGGCCCCAGCAGTACCAGCAGCGGCTTGTCGCCCGTGACCTCCTCGAAGTTCCGGCCCTATAGCTACTGGTGGAAGGGCTTCACTCCAAACCTGAGGGCTAGGCCTTCCTTGTCCAGCTGGCTGTACCGCTGCTCTGCAGCATGAAGCCGACGGGACGCAAACGACACAGGGCGTTCCTGGCCATTCTTCACCCGGTGGGCCTAGGACGGCTCCCACGCCATACGGCGACGCATCTGCAGTCAGGATGCCAATCTTGACCAGATCGAAGCGCACTATACAAGAGCCTTGGTGATGAGCTCCTTGCTCGCTGGAAGGCCAAGTCCTGTTCCTTCTTTCCAGGACCACTGATGTCCATCTGAATACAGGCGATGGTAGCGGCTGTAGATGCGACGACAGGTTCGGCAGGAAGCTCTGTAGAAATTGATAAGGCCAAGGTAGCTGTACAGCTATATCTTGTTCTAGTGCTTGGGCGCCTTCAGCACAGCCTCAACCTAGCGAGGAGCCGGGGCCAGACCTGCCTGGGAAATGACGTGGCCCGGGTACTGAACACTGGGGGCCACGAAAATGCACTTCTTCACTTGAGCTTCAGCCTCGCATCCTGCAATCTTGCCAGGACGTTGTGTAGGTTCTGCAGGTGGTCTTCGTCGTCTGTGCCGGTCACCAGGATGTTGTCCAAGTACACCGCCTCGTGCCTCATGCCCCTGAACAGGTTGTCCATCTCCCTCTGGAAAATGGCAGGGGCTGAGGCCACGCCGAACGGCAAGCGCGTGTACTGGAAGAGTGCCAGCGTTGTTGATATGGGACATACTTCCGCGACGACTCCATGAGGACCAGCGGCTGCAAAGCACCTCTAAGGTCGAGCTTTGCGAACTTCTGTCTGCCGGACAACGCCGAGCCGAGCACTTCGATACAGGGCAGGGGGTACTTCTCGACCGTAGCGACGGGGTTGATGGTGACCTTGAAGTACTTGCAGATCTGGACACTGCCGTCTTGCTGAACTACTGACACGATGGATTGGTCCCCTACGACGTGTTGACGGGCACCACGATGTCCTCTCTCTGCAACCGTTGCAGCTCCTGGGTGACCCCATCTTTCAGGGCGAACGGCAGTGGCGCGCCTTGTAATACCGGGGCCGGGCTCCCTCAGCGACATAAATGCTCGTCGCCACGCCACCAACAAAGGCTGGAACAGGGCCTTGAAATTAATCGGGAGGCCTGGGATCTCTGCCACCACTTGTATCGCTTCCTGGTACTCCAGCAAGCGCCCGCCCAACAACTGGATCCAGTCAAAGGCCCAAGAAGCGTCGGTGACGACCTTTAGTTAATTACAGGGGCAGGGTTGCCTCCCTGTCGCCAAGGCGGAACTCTGACCTGGGTTGACCCTCGACCTGGGCGAGCTGTCCGGAGTAGCTCCGCAGCGTGATGCTGGACGGCTGAAGGATACGGCAGAAAACGCACGTTTGAAGACTTTCAAGGGGATGACCAACACGCTGTTCCCACTTGCCCACAGATTTAGACGGTCAGAATATACGGTGGCACAGAAGACGTAAGTATGTCCGTGTGCATATACAAAATACGCGGGTCTTCGGCAACAATGTGTAGCCTCGCCCTTGAGAAACCCAAAGCTGCTGCCACACGTTCCCGCTGCCTGCCCTTGCGCCGGCTGCCTAGGCGGTGGGCTTGCGTGGAACATGTGCTCTACCCCGGCAGCTAGATCTGCCCGTTCACCGTCCCCCTTGGCATGCCCGAGAAATGTGGCCAGTTCTCTAACACAGTTCTCCCTCATAACACTGTGCTTGCATGACCTGGCGCTGGGAGGGAGGGCGGTCACCACCAGACCAGACTGCACCTGTCATGCCGTGTAGATCGTGGGCTGGTCGCACGTGCTATCTCGCCTGCGTCGTTGGTTACCGCATCTATCACCAGCGCTTCCATTACAGGCGTAGTCCAAGGAGGGCTCAGGAAGCTCAAGCAGTCCCGTCTGCATTGCGGCGATAGTAATGCAGCAGACGAAACAGTCCCGTAACAGTGGTTCGAGCTGGTCCCCGAAGGCGCAGCCGCTTGCTAACCCTCGCAGCTCTGCGACGAACTGCGCGAGAGTCTCTCCTTCTCTGTGGCTCCAGTTGTTTAAGCGGAAGCGCTCCATTAACGTAGACGGAGCCGGGCTGAAGTGAGAGCGTAGCGTCGCGAGCATCTCACCCAGCGACTTGTCATGCGGCGTGGCCGGCTTGAGGAGGTCGAGCAGGAGAGCGAAGACGCGGGTCCCGCAGCTGGCCAGGATAATATCGCGCTGTTTTGCCTCGGGTGTGTCGTTCGCCCGGAAAAACACGCCGACTTGTTCCTCGTAGACCGGCCAGGCGGACCCTTCACCCTCGAACGGCTCGAGCCTCCCGTACAGCGGCATGTCGGTAATGGCGGGCGGCGTTTGTGGCATTGTCTGGCCGCTCTCGGTGGCTTCGGTCGGTCCGTGGGCTTCTTCCCTCGTCGCCAGTGTCACGATTTGGCCCGCATTCGTGAACGTGGGAGGGTCGGGGTACCCTATAGCCGAATGACGACCCGCAGCGTGAGGGTGGTGACGGTGACTGACCGCGAGCTGCTGTGCTCGTCGGTGTTTATAGGGCAGCCATGCACAATGTTTCCCGCCGAGCCTGGCGGGGCCAACAACGGTTGTTGTCAACGAAGATTAGGGTCGGGGGGCCGCAACATACTTGCAAAAAGCTGGTTTAGAAAATACCTTTATGCTATATTATAAAGCAGTGGACGAGGCGTTTTTCTTTCAAATCTGTACCCTGACAGCTGAAGAAGTTCCAGAGCTCCCTGCTTAGTAAACAGTCAGGGATCCCAACCGCATAGCTTGACTATGGCTCCTACGGCCACCGTTTGTGCTTTGTCAGCCTCCCCCAATAAACACAAGGCACGGTTAGTTACAGCTTATGTTTGAGGTGGGGGTCCGCGTTGTCGCCTAATGGCGTTACCAAGATTAGACTACGTGCCCCTTGCGGGATTTTCGTGTATTTTAAACACCATTGCTGGCTAGGCTAGCTCTCTTCTCTGAAGTTCAGTGGTCGGAAAGCATAGGTGGTAAATTGAGCAACGCGGTTGTTAAATGTTCCCTCACCGCCGAAGTAACGTTATCGTGCCATACATCTTACGACCAAAACTTAGGTGTCATTTGCAACTTTTCATTAAAAGTTCTTTGATATCATCCTTGGGAAGTTGTATATTTCTAAAAAATGCGTTCCAGTCCACACTGTGAACGTGGTTGGATAGCAAAGCTGGTTAGGACACCAACAACAATTACCCATGCGAAGACATTTGAGTTCACACACGTAGATCTACAAAGGCTGAAACCAAGAACAAGTAAAAATCACCTAACCACACCCAATATTAGTACAAATAGATACTATTTGCTAAGTATATATCATTGCATGACCCACAAGTGGTTGTTGGTTGAGTTGGACTGGTGAAGCACATTAGTGGGAACGTCACCTCCATCGCCGCCTACAGAGGCGACGAGATGAGCGGCAGAGACGGAGGAGAAATGAGATGCCGTGTATGGGTGTGATCTTCCTTTTAACTTTAATCAAACCCCACCACATTATCATCAGGAGGCTTGTCTACGCCCACTGCAGGACATACGCTGCAGACGCTGTAGCTTCCCAAGCTCACAACTGCCAAGTGCCTACTGCGGCAATACCGTTCTCTAGGAAGGATGCGGCCGCACTTGCGTGTCGTGTTGCGCGGCAGGTACAGCTTTCATAATGGATGGATCCTTCACGTCGCTATACCCCGCTTTATTCTGGCGACCCAGAATGTACTTTCAAGTTGCCCTCTAATCTCACCAAACACGACGCAGCCGTAATACACCGCATACGCCTCAACGTCGCCTACACTCGCCTTTTTCGTTTCAAGCTTCAGCAGACCAGCTCACCCTTCTGTCCGGACTGTAACTGTCCCGAAGATATTTACCATGTCGTATGTGTGTGTAAACGATATGACGAACCTAGACGCTCCTTGGCAGTGACTTTGGGCAGGCTACCCACATCGTGTCTTACGTTGAGTGATGTGCTTGGCCCCTGGTCATGCGCAAAGATGGCTTCACGTGCGACGAGGGCCTTCCTAAGCTTCCTTCGCAGTTCAGGCCTAGTTCACAGACTTTACAGTGCCGAGCATTGATTCGACATGTGCTACAGGACCGTGACCGTTACCTTTGCGCTCTCAAACTCTTAGTGGCGTCCCAGTGAACATTTTGGGGCTGTGTTCACCGTGACTACTAGGTTGGCTGTCAAAGTGTTATGATTGCTCGTGGTCGCTCCGCAGTTTCCTGAACTGTGCTCAAATTCAAAGTGAACCTTCAGCCATTGCGTGTTTACCCCTTCTTTTATTTTTAACCTGACCTTGTGATCTCATGACCACGTGTAGTCGCTCCGCGGTTGCCTGAACCTGCTAAAATTGAAACCGAACATTTCCCGTCCGTTAGAACATTTCTCTAGTGTGTTTTAACACTTCTTTTATTTTTAACTTGAACTACTGAACTCTGTCTACAGACCACTTGTCGTTTTTTTTATTTGTGTCATTATTCACCTGACGTAGCATGTTAGGCTATCTGCTGGACAGACCTCGTCAGTACCATTAGACTGCGTTCCTCTCTCTCTCTGCAGGGCATAGGCATCTGCAATATATATTCAATTGTCCGGGCCATGTAAGAACTACGACAAATGTGCCCATGTGCCCATCTAACTTTCTATCGCCCTCTGCCACGCTTGCCTTCTTTAGAATCAAGTCTGTTACTCTTGATGACCAATGGTTATATTGCCCTCGAATTACATGCCCTCTGCACATCCATTACTTCTCGTTATTTCCGTTAATGTAGGCGTAACACGCGTTTGTTCCCTGAAACACTCGGGTCGCGTCTTTCTGCCTTAAACTTACATCAATCATTTTCCATTTCATTGCTTCCTCAGTCGTCCTCAATTGAAGTTGAACCCTTTTTAGTGGGCCTTCAAGTTTCTGCCCCTAAGTGAGTACCGGAAGATTCAGCTGTTATAACACTTCCCTTTTATAGACAATGCTAGCCTGCCATTCATTATCTGTGAATGCCCGGCGAATACATTCCACCCCCATTGTTATCCACCTTATTATGTTCATCGTATGGTGTGAGATAGGGGGTGTCACTATTTGGCCATAGTAATTATACTCGCTTACCACTTCCCTACCTCACTACCTATCTTAAACCCGCTGCGCTATGCTCCCCCGAGACATTGAAGCATTACTTTAGTTTTTGCATATTATTTTCAGGCCACGATTCTACCCTGCGTTCCAGCCACGGTAAACCATGCTTTGCAATTCCTCTCACGAGTTACTTAACAAGGCAACCGTAATCAGCAAACCTGAAGTGGCGGAGGTCTTCTCTAATAACCCTTATGCACACCTGTTCCCAATCCATTGTTTTGAATATCTCTTGCCAAAATTCGTGAATAACATTGGAGAGATTGTAGCCTTCTCTGACGTCCTTCCTTATAGGTGTCTGTGGACCCATCGTAGATAACATCTAGTATTCTAATGGTAGTCTACAACCCTGACTCCGTAATGCCTGCCCTGACTGCTGAGGTTTCGACCGAGTAAAAGCTTCTTGTAGTATATGAAGGCTATATATATGGTTGACTATACTCTGAATATTTCTCTATCACCCTATTGATTGTGGAATATGGTCTATTGTTGAATAGCCTCGAACCCTGCTTGTTCATTAGGTTGACTGATATTTAAAGTAGCAGAAATTCTGTTAGCCATTACCTTGGTAAGTACCTTGTATTCGACTGAGTTTTAAGTTGATCAGTTTTTTTCCTTCCTTTATTTTTCCTTCGCGCCTCTATTTGTTCTTTATTTTACATTCGCTTGATTTTTACTCCTTTGATTTTTCCTTCCTTTATTGTTTACTAACTCCCAGAGTATGCGCAATCTGCGGACACGGCCTCTACAAGTGCCGTAGGTTGAGCGCACAGTAGCGCAAGGGAGGCCGCGCGACGCTATCACGTGGCATACACTGAGAACACAGGGCGTAAGCCCGCAGATGTGCTCAGTGAGTGCACCGTCTGCATGCCATTTGTTCGCGTGTGCTCGAAGTAACACAATGGGCGAGATCAGGTTTTCTTCCGTTTAACTATTCGCTCCAGGTTTGATTCCTGGCGGTGCCAGTAACTTCTTTTACTTGTTCGTGGAGATTTCTGTTGACCCTAACGGTCGCAAAAGAACCCTTGGGGGTATAAATAAAAAGTTTCGCTTCAAAACCGCCCAAAAGACAGGCTTGTTGTAATAAATTGTCAACACCAGGCTGCGAGGCACCTTTCCAGTCATGCTGGATAATGTGGTCATAAGGGTCACACCCTACCGGGCCTAATAAGCTCCAAGGGTGTGATCTCTAGCCAGAAACCTCCCAAGAGCAACTGCTAAGGAAGGTGTTTGCATTTATACTGCGAGCCACGGACCCGAAACCACGTCCTACCGTTGCATCCGGGGGGGGGGGCGGGGGGCTGTGACCGGCGAGAAGAGTATCCTGCTGGTTGAGTTGACGTCGATTGCATGGAATTTTAAGGCCCCTTGTGAAGGCAAATCACCACTCTGGCCTCCCCTTCTCGTAGACCACACCTCCGCTTTGACTCCCCGATTGTAGTCAGCAGTAACCTTTTCCTGCCCTCCCGTTCACTTTCCTCTCTCCGGTCCTCTTTCTAACAACTTTTTCTTCTGCGGTATAATTCTTTCTCAGTTTCCCTCTTTTCCGGCCGGGTATGGTTAATCTTGCATGGCGAATGACCCTGATTTCGGCCATCTTTGGTTATAGTCGTGGTGTACAGGTGGCGTGGGCAGGAATTGCTCTCGAGTTCCTGTCCCGTCCCTGTGTTGGGCTCCATGATGGTGGGTGGTGGCATCACACGGCCAAAAGATTTTCATTTTATGCCTTCTTTTTTTTGATAATGATCCCTCCCGTTAAAGAGGGGGCACCGAAGCAACCGCCAATTTTGTTTCGCAAAAAACGTCAACTTCCCACAATTCCGTCGTGCACAGCAATTACCTGAAAAAACCTGCACGACTTGTCCCACCATTCCTTCACACAGACTCAACAGCCCCATAGGTGAAGGCTAAAGCTAATGGAGACCTCCTGCTCGAATTGCTGTACAAACAGCAGTGTGACAAACGGCCTGGAATAAAGTCTTTTGGAGACATTTCTATAACGTAAGTGAACACTGGTCACTCAACACGGTCCGCGGAGCCATCTCCGATGACGACCTAAAG
>JABSTR010003844.1:0-22173 GCA_013339765.2 Haemaphysalis longicornis | reverse complement strand
GGTTCAATAAGTCAGGTACGTGCACCCTAGCTTTGATTTCAAAGGAGAAAATTTTAGTTAAAACAGCAACAGTATGTGAAAGCGAAGGAACACAGCACAGTCCTATAATACAACAATGGCGGTGCAGAGTAAAAAAGAAGTAAGCACTTTTCCCTTAAAAGACGCCATAAGTTAGCCGAACGACATCAGGCGCTGGTAAAACGACATGAAGAACGCGAAAGGCAGGGGTTGCAACAATATTTATTGTGGCTAGTCAACATTCACCGAGGCTCTAAGGTATGTATTGTAAATGAAATACATGACAGTATAAAAATGTCAGTGATAAATGTCAATCGCTTCGTAGTTTCCTCGGGTAGTCCCAGGGGGAGTTCCGGCGTCTGAACCTAATTACTGACTTTCAAATGCTAAAATTGCACAAAGTGTAATAATGTTGCTCATGCAGCAACTCAAACTTGGAACTCTTTGCCATTTTACATTTTCGCTCGTGAACCTGAACACGCAATTGCCAGCACTAGGGATGCGTCACAACTACAACAACAGTTTTAACGCGTGTTCTAATAGCCGGCACAAAACTTCGCTGTTTGATTTTCTTTTGTTTTTGATAGGCTCTTACTTTCAGAAGATTGCAAAGACAACCTAACAGAAGCATTCACGCTTAACGAAAAATTGTCAAATATTGACATTGCTGTATTCCGGAGTTTTTAAAGGTTGGCGCAAAGTGTTTAACTATACAGTGTTCTTGATATTGTTGGGCCGCCCTAATTAAACGCAAAGAAAAAAAAGGAATATTAGATAGGCGGAGCCGATATTAACCTTTCAGGTATATCGGTGAAAATTAACGCTAGACATAACCGTTTCACAGAGCCGAAGTAAATATGTTTGGATATGGAAATAAAACAACCGTTCCACATCTTTTCTTTTCTACTCTGAAGTTAGTTTGATTGACATTGGCTCTTTCATTACAACTGCTTGCCATTCTACGAAACAATATGATCGGAAATGATTTCGAAGGAATAATTGGATGTTGTGGTTGTACAAGATGCAATGCCGGCAAAGCTATTATGTTACGTTCTTTCGCAAATCTCCGAAGAAAATAGGGTGCCAACCATTATGATTTTTATAATTTGTTCAAAAAGCGTTACCACTAGTGCAGTAAAAAATGCCGCACGTGCTACTTTTCTACTTAGCTTTCCGAAAAGGCATTTAGGATATACAGAAAATTACGACTTTATAGACAAAGCAGAAAAGGTATAAGTAATATTGAGGCAGGGTTTATAGTTGGCCAAGATGGTGCATCTTTGAACGAGACAGCGTGGCACATGGGACAGCCTTGTTTACATATTTTTCCATTTTTTCCATGCTTCTGCTTCCTTCAAATTCGTGAGTTTTCGGATTTTGGTTGCTGTCCATAATTTATTTCACGGACATTTTGAACGTGTAATTGCGTAGTTATTTTGACAGAGCCAGAAAAGCTAACAATACAACGCGCCTACAATGCGTTTGCAATGCGTGTTTGGTTGCCCAGGTTGCCTAAGCTCACAGCTAGATGCCTTGCGTGTTGCCCGGACGTTAGCTTTCGCTTACGATAATGCCATATATCACCGATTATAAATCATATGCGCCCATACAAAATTATATGAGTCTGAATATACGAATATCGTTTCCCATATATGGCATACAAAGGGCCGTATGTGGCATCACGTACACCAATATATGGCGCGGACAATCCACGCCTGGCGCCAATTGCGGCCATTTATGGCCCGACCAACTCATATGGCACCACGTAATGCCATTGATACTACGGCCAAATCACTAAGGCGCAAAGTAAAGCCATATATGGCGCTAGGTGCATCGATAAACTCATGTATGGCGCTATCAGATGTGTCCATAACATCAAATTCAGCCGTATTTGTGACCACTTACTGAAATAAAGTAATCACGCTGTTCAAAGATAATATATACACAAATTTTATAAATAGTAAACAAAAAGACAGGAATATAAATTCCCTTTTTATTATATTCGAGTTCTCTGCAAACACTTTCTCTTTATTTTTCTAGTCAGGGTGGCGAAAATTTAATATTTTTAGCACACAGATTTTTCCTTGTGTATGTCAAAACTGCTATTGCTTTTGGTGCAGCTGCATTAGTTTTTTAAAGGAGTACTCACACAAAAATTTGAAGGAGAGATAACCATAATTCCGCCAAAATTGTGCGAAATGTTACCCTGCTCGTCTTTGAGAGTGTACAGTCTTGCCAAAATTTTGTGGGCCACGGCGACCATGGCCGGAGCACGCACGCGGCCATGCAGCGCGCTCCGGCTGCCGCTATAGGCTGGTAGCGCAGCTAAAGAGAGTGACGGGAAATTTCGCTCTTGCCTTCGTGTGTCCGGCGCGAAGTGCCTGCGCTGAAAAGAAGTGCCACGCACTGCTTTTGTCGCGCTAGCCACACAACCAAGGCACAGGCGAAAGTTCCCCTCGCTTTCTTTAGCCGCGCTAGCAGTCGAAGCGGCAGCCGGAGCGCCGGAGCGCCGCTGCGTGGCCTCGTGCCTGCTCCTGCCACGGTCGTGGTTTCCGATGTGGTTTCTATTCACGGACGCAGCGGCCGCTTTACTGATGGAGGAGAAAACAAAAACGCCCGTGTGTTTGGCATCTCGGCGCACGTTAAAGGTCCCAGGTGGTCAAAATTAATCCGCAGCCCTCCACAACGGCACCCTACAATCAATCATTCGAAAAGATATCGCGGGTATTAGCCCTTTTCCTTTCGGTTGCAGCAATAGACGAATGTTCTGACCACTATAAAGGAAATTTACAAAAATTGAGCAGAACCTACAAGTCGTTTCTATTCTAATAAGCAAATGACGCACTGCCGCGCTGGAGTGGTGCTAAATAAAGGTAGGGGTTTTCGGTGATCACAGGCAAAATAAAACACGACTGTTTTGGTGTTCGTTGGGGCAAACGCCGGAGAGGGTGCTTATGAATAGCTCTGAGAGGCTAATAAAAGCAGAACGCTAAGGAAAAGTAAATGCTAAACTTTTTTCATGTGGACAGCAGCGGAGAACATTTAAAAAACACAGATGTGATGTCAGCAATGGTCACATGGGTAGTGCAGAGTCCCCGTATTTTAAGTGTGCTACGCTAACCGATATTGACCCCAGAAGAAGTTCGAGCTATACATTGTTCAGCTCCTGCAGGAGGCGACCGCCAAATACGAATTTGGTGGATGCAGCATCAAATGAAATTCGCGGTAATATGCAATCGACCTTTATTTTAAACAGTTTCTGTTCGGGGGCTGTAGGCAACACATTGTCAGTCGGCTATGCTGACGCAGTGCAACCTCTAGGCGTGGCCCTCTACAGCTTTCCAAGAAGAGATTTTTATTGCAAGTCAGTTACAGGGCGCGACTGACTGTCTCATAAATACCGTCGATTGTGACAGCGGGGCATTGGTAATGTATGAGTCTCTCGCAATGCAATATTGCGCGAACTTTCGGAAGCTTCAAGCCTTAAAATTATTGGCGAGGGATCGCTTCAATAAGCAGGGTTAATGTTCAGTGAATTTGGTATACCAGGTGAGGGAGATGTGCTCCTATTTACTGTAGCGTAAGGCAGGTGATTGCTTGGCACGTTGGCGAGTCGGAAATTTGAAGAAGCTGGTCATTACAGGAAGTCGCAGGCGTTCTAGAAGCATTGAATTATTTAGAATTTTTTTGGCTTCTGATTTCCTTCAACTGGGTCAACTATATTGACAGAATTAAGGTAATGCAGGGTTTGAAAACAAGCTGTTGCAACAACCAAGGCCTTAGTGGCCTTGGCCTTCATGGTGTAACCCCGGTGTTCCAGTCCTGGCGTTCTCAAAGAAGTTTCTTGCAAACTGCGCAGAAGTGTTGAATGTGTCGATGTTGGACTGCGGTTTTGGGTGCGGGCAGTCCGCTTTCTTTGCAGCAATAGTCCGCGAAGCGAGCTTTAATGTCTTTTCAAGCTGTACCTTGCATTGTTATATAGTTTACGAAATAAATTTTGTAGTTTTAAACCATACAGCAGCCTATCATTTAAGATAAAATATAAGATCAAGAAGTATCAGCGTGCGGTGCAACCTGGTATAGCGGCATACACGCTCATGAATGATAAGCCTGTGACCGATACCTCACCCTCAGTTCTAAAGAATAACCCGCCGCGGTGACTCAGTGGCTACGCGTTGAGCTGCTGAGCACGAGGACGCGAGTTCGGTTCCCAGCCACGGCGGCCGCTTTTCTGATGGAGGAAAAAGCAAAAACGCCCATGTGTACGAGATTTTGGCGCACGTTAAAGATCCCCAGGTGGTCAAAATTAATCCGGAGCCCTCCACTACGACGCGCCTCGTCGCCTGCGTTGCGTCGGCGCGTTAAACCCTACAATCAATCAATCAGTTCTAAAAAATAGAGTAAGGAGTCGGTATTGATATAGGCCGGTAAATGGAACAATTTTTGGCAAGCCTGGACAACATTCTGCAGTCATTAACGTCGGGTGAGCCTGAAACCCACGCCTACTTCTTTTGATATGAAACTCAATTAGCACCATGTACCCTGTATTATGTAGAAAGTACCGCCAGAAATAAGACGTTTAGAGCATTTACAAGTTAGCGGGGGTGATCTATGGGCTGGAATAAAGTCATTGCATGAGTTTAAACAATCACACAAAAGAAAACTCATACCGATGGCTATCCCCTTTGCGCAACAACACAAGCAAATTTCCCTTTGGAAATATATTCCATCGCTTGCGTGGTATTTCTTATGGTATACGCCTTTGACAAGGTCGATTATCCCTTTACCTTTACCACGCCAATTAGCACGTGGGTATGGGTATTGATATTCTAGCAAACGTCGGGGCTTTTTCCTTTATTCAAAAGCTTTCTCTCTGTGTCTAAACCATGTAGAGAGTATAGTTACAAATTTTTCACCACGGGCGTCCGGAAGCCGTAAACCGATATTTTGTGGTCGTTGCTTTCACTCTGCCTCAAAACAAACTACACTTGAAACAAAGCCGTTTTTTTTTTTTTTGCTCATCAGTATACATAATACTTGGCGAAAGCCTTTAGCGGGCGGCACAATAAAATTCTGGTTTCTGAGTTTTATTTCCTTCCACAGTGAGCATACAAAATGGTTCTTGGTCTCAATGCGGTTACATGCCACCCAAGGGTTCGTTAGGGAGAGTAAAGATCGTTTCCCCGAAGTCCGGTGTCGATCAGGAACCCAATCGCCCGGGCTCCGGTTGATTTGGCAGGAGGCTGGCTGGGCGATGGTGTTCAAGTTCTTGAAGACGGCGGTAGAATTGACGAACTCGAGGCGTCGAGGTTGAATAAATGAAACTAAGGGTTTATATGCAGCTATTTACAGTGGGAAAACTGGGTACATGAATAATGAAGGAAAAACTGCAAACTTCAGCTAGACGCTTGCTCCGAGTGCGCTCAAATCACTCGAGCTCCACAACTTCGTCTAACTCTCCTATCCTCGGAGCGTACACAAACCGCTCGGAGCGTACACAAACCGGCGCTAACCGTCAGCTGCTCGGTTAGCGCCGGCCCCACGCATTTAGCAGACGATGCTCTGCCGCCCGATGACGCGATGCACGCGATGGGCTCTCTACTCGCCCTTCCCCTACAACGCGCAGGTGTGGTATTTCCGCGTGGCGCCTTTAGGAACCTGTAGTGGTAGCTCGAGCCCCTCGCTCCAGCTTTCCCCCCTCAGTGTGCATCGCCTTCGTTTAATGAGCGATCACGTAAAAATTAGCGTATCGAGAGTTAGTAAAAAAACTTAGGTATAGCTATTTTGCGGCAAAGTTGTAGTGTCATTATGTTGTTCCTTTTCATTAAATAGTTTCGGGAATAATGACCACGGTAACCGTTGTAAAAGAAACGTATGACCAGTGTTCCAATTCGTTCGATTTTATTCCTGTTTTTTAGTGTGAGGATACCAAACCATTGTTGTGTATTGTACAAGGGGTCTTACGGGTGCATTACAAGCAAGAAATTTCACTTGGAACAGCGATTTGTCATTTTTTTCCTCAAAGCACCTGGTTTTCGTAGTGCTTAAGCACAAATGGCATCTCTGTGTGTCTACCACGTGAGGTTGGTCAGAAATATGACGCCGAGGTAATTCGAACTGCTAGTTTGGGATATTAGAACACCTTTAAGTAAGTACTGCTTCAAATAGGATATTTCTTACAGGTTATGCGCATCATTACCGTTTTATGTTGATTTAGCTTCATATCTGAATGGTAGCGCCCGTTAGTTAGGGCATTTAAACTGCTGTTTAAAGCAGTTTGGTCATTACTACAATTAACAGTTTTACACAAAAGAAATCATCGGCCAGTACGAACGCCTTCTTCGACACATGAGGTTATGTAATTGATGCATAATAAGAATAACAACGAACCAAGGACGCTTACTTGCGGGACTCCATAGTGTACAGGGGCGTTTTCTCAAATGTGACCGCAGCCACTCGTTTTTTCGGACTCGAAAATTTGGTGGACTCGCTGGATATTCCGGGCGCTCCCAAGTAACCACCAGTTGTCCCATAGGGGTAATGTATATGAAACATGGATATTTAGGACAAAATAAAGCCAACATTTTGGTTTTCCGGAAAATATATTCCGTGACGGAGCCACTGTGGCATTCCAGGACGACGCCATTTTGAATCGTAAGACACCTGGCTAGTTAGGGTTGAATGGCGATTGTGTTGACTCTCGCTGGAGTAACAAATGTGATCTTTGAGGCCATAATTTTCTATGTAGTCTTCTGTTGTGCGGCGAGGTTACGGACGACGAGATCGTGTTTCAAGCGACCACGCTGCCGCAATGGGACTCTGACTCTGACAAAGTCACTCCCGACCGCTCACAATGCAAGACATTACTAAAAATTTGGGGTTGTTGCCAATGTTTACGAGGAAAACGTGACGCCTGCAGGTATGCAAGCAGACCTTCTCATACGCAGGATGAATTCAGGACAACGACCGATTTGCGACTTCTTCAGCCCAATTTACAAGAAAAAGAATACGTTTTTGCTAATCGCGTATTTTTCGGGCTGATCTTTTATTCGGACTATATCTCGTTCCCCTGCAGGTCCAGAAAATCGGTTAATTACTTTATTTCAATAAATCGCTTGCGCATTTCTCGATACGAGGCGATTCAAAGTATTAGAGTACGCGAAACTTTTAGCTGATTTAGATTAAATAGAAGGCCTGAATGCGAAACCCGATCGAATGCTTTGCTGAAATCCAGTAAAATTACGTCAATTTGATAGGACGGATCGACATTCGACAGGAATGCAAGGAATGTGCGTGCATTACTAACAAGGTGGATGTTTGTTAAAGACCTTTATCGAAACCATGCAAAATGGATTAGAAATATTGTGCTCATTCTAGAAATCAGTCAAGTAGTCCGAAATATAGCGCTCTATTTGGTCGCACAATAAGCTTTTATTTGAAATCAGGCAATATATTTGGATGAACAGGACGACAAGCTTTTTTTGAAAACTGGGACGAAAGGTGCAATTCACCACACTGAGGGTACGACACCGAAATGAAAAAAAAAACGCGGGAAATAATTACCAGATATTGAGGAAGTGATTCTTCCCAACGGAATGGAAAACAAAATGGAATATTATCTTATCCTGGTAGTGACTTTAGCTTCCGAATGATGAGCATAGAGACGACTTCCTCACAAAGAATAAAACTCGGGCTCACGTCGGTGGAAGTAGATATCTCCGTGATGCTCCGTCACCGATTAGGGTCATAGAATACGGACTGGAGGAAGCGAATAAATCAGGCTCCATGCTGCTGTTTATCGCTGACCATTTTATTGTAAATTTTGATTTTCAACTTTGCTTTTTTTGGTGGCTATCACTCGTGTTTCAGTCTAAAACTTTGGGGCATCTGTCTTCGTGGGTTCAGTGGGTGTCATGGAAAATAAAAATTGGTTGCTTACGGTGTTTTGCCAGAGCGCGTGGCGAAAATTTGAGGCACCTGGTGACGAGCCGATGGCGCTGCCGCTACGTACCCCGGTCAAACCAGCCGCCGCAGACATGCCCCAACTTGACGGGAAACGACGCCGCAGCGTCGCCTCTTCTTTCCCCTTTGCGGCGGCTCGGCTGCCGCAATCGCTTCGCTTCTATTCGTCGTATTCAAACTGCGGTCATGGAGAATCCCCATTGGAGGTATTCGTACTGTTGGCGGCCGCAACGAACCACCGGGGGTATAAAAACAGCCCGGAAGCAGCGGTGACGGCGCCCAGTAGTGCCACTGCTGTTGATTTGTCGGTAGATCGTTCTTTTAAATTTTTGCTGATTGAGTGATACCAGTGCAAAGTGTACTGGTTGTTTTCGCTTCCATCATTACAGCTTAACAAAGGCTACTACTAATTTGATCATCCGGTCAAATTAATCAGGGCGCACACATATTCTGGAGAACATGTTCGGATTGGATTTCAGTGTCTCTGAGGATTGAAAGGCAATCAAAAATGTTTTTTTTTTGCGACCACTTGGTATGAAGGCGCCCAGGCAAAGCCGGATCCAATACTTGATTTTTTAATTGTAGCTAGCGATACTTCACCCCCAAACTTCTTTCATTCTGTATCTGTGGCCTCAATCTTGCAACATAAAGTGCTTCTTGAAGGTGAGGAATTACCATCCATGCACATTTGTCAAGTCCACAATCGCCGGCGCTCGCCTTTGCTTCTCACGTGCACCGCCATACCTCAAAATGACAAGTGCAGACGAAAGTGATTCGTGTCAAAGCGGCTCTAGCCCAATCCAAAAAAGAAGAAACATCAGCCACAGTACAAAATATGTTGAGAACGCGTGAAGGGCATCAAAGGGTGGCTCATACCAAGTAAGAAAGGTGCTGATTATGCATACTGTACGGCTTGCGGTATAGATTTGACAGTGGGAAAGGCCCTCTTGGAGCGGCTTATGAAATCACCGAAACATGAAGAAAACAGTAAAAAGATGGCCAGGTAGCCCACGCTTCCCTGCATGAAGAAAGGGGAGCTCACAGTTTCAATGGTAAAGGAAGCTGAAGCAAGAATGTAATTTTTGTAACGGAGCACTACCTTCCGTTCACCGTAATGGAACACTTGCCAAAACTCGTGAAGATGATTGGTCCTGACTCGGAGATCGCCAGCAGGTTGCTTGCAGCAGGACGAACATGACTGCCATCACTAAGGCCGTCAGCGGTGAAGAAGGCAAGAGGCCAGTCACGGCAGGGGTTTCTTCTCCGACACAACAAATTTTCAGTTATTATCGACGAGTCCACGGTCGTCAGCTCCTCAAAACATGTGGGTGTCGTGGCCACAGTTTTCGAAGATAACACGGTTAGTGATGCCTTCTTTGACCTGGTTTGTGTAGAGGACGCTTCTGCGGAGGGTGTATACAAAGCCCTCGTTAGGGCGTGTGAGAACGCAGCTGTGGCTCATAAAGACAACTTAGTAGGCCTTGTTGCAGATGGCGCAGCTGTAACGATGGGCACCAATCACTCTGTGATGACGCTTCTCACAAAAAATGTACCTAACCTGTTCATCCTAAAGGCTTGTGCCATTCCTGCCCCCTTTGTGCTAGCTAAGCCTGCGCAAAGCTTGCTCGTGTAGTGCAGGATCTCTTAAGAGATGTGCACAACTACTTTCGCACAAAACCCAAGAGGACGGACATTTTGAAAAAGTTTCAAAGCATTCTGGAGCTGAAGCCACACAAGTCCCTGCCAAACGAGATGGCTGTCCCTCCTTGCGGCTGTGGATCGCTTGCTTGAGCAATACGATGCCTCAGAACCATATTTTGGTGCCGCTGTTTCTGTGGATTGGCTTCTAGCATCACAAACAATTTACGCAAGGCCACGTGATCCAGCAAGTAAGCTATTATAACAGTTCCTGAGCTTTGTTATGCTGAAATTTAATATTTTAAGTATGAAAATGTAGGACGAAGACCCTCTTATACACAGGATTGTAAAAACTGCCACAACAGCTCTCAAAACTTTAATGAGCTGTAAATCAAGACGTGAGCGACTTGTCACAAAACTGCAGACAAAGGTAATTACAAAAATCCCAAGAACCTTTGTGCCGCTGGAAGATATGTATGGTGGTGGTCGCAGGCCGCTTTTCTCCGTGTGGAGGCTGCACAGTAACATCTGGACAGCTCCGCTTCTTTCGTCTAAGGTGCCTAGAGTTCTACATGGAGAGCCTGGAGCAGAGTCTAAACCGAGCACCTTTTCCGTAAATAACAATAGCAAATCTGAAACTTCTAGACCTGCTACTGCCACGACTGTATCAGCATCCTTCGATTGCCCCCCTGACAGCAGCATTCCCCAACGTGGTCAGTTTGGAGTCCCTGCAGATGCTGGACCCGGAATAGCGAGTATAAAAAAACATCAACCTTTATTTATTCATAGAAGCGTCCCTGCACGAGTTCTGGCTATACGTTTTCAAAATGAAACACAGTGATGGAACCCCAGTCATTCCGGCATTTTAGCCGTTTGTATCACCTAACTTTTCTTTGCCATATTCGAGTGCACGGGTTGAGGGGGTGTTTTCTGCGGTCATCCTGCTTAACACAAAGCAGCGGAACAGTCTCTCAACGGGCGCTTTTGTAGCTTCCTTCTGATCAAACTCTTTATCGCCTCCTGAACCTGCGATGGCTTCATTGTGAAAAAGCCCCTGCTTCGCCGAATGTAAACCTGGCGTAATGTCCCCGAAGCCGAAGACGACGACAGTTCTCTAGTCTTATACCCTAGTCTGATTATCTGGAGTGAGCATCTAGTTTTACAAAGTGATGTCTAGTGTTCTAGACTAGTCTGGTTATAGACTAAGCATCTAGCCTTAAACGTTGCTGCTAGATTAGGCAGTAACCAGTCGTATTTTGCCTTTATTGACTGGTGTACTATTGCGGATTCATTATAAGAGTGAAGGGCGCCGTTAAGAAACCTCTGAACGGTTGTATTTTTAATAAACCGCCAGTTTACTTTATGTATTGGCTCTGCGATGTACAACGCCATCTAAAAACAGCCTTGTTAACTGCAGGTTGATGAGACACGTGGCGCCACGTGGGAGCGCTGGTGTCATTGTGTCAAAAGAAAGGCAATCATACAAATAAAATGTACAGCAATTTCTGGAATGATTTCATTGCGAATGCCACGGTATTGAGTAGGACTACGGTCTTCTAGGCCAGGAAGGTTGTCGAATTTATTCGCGACAGATGACAGCCAGAAAACTAGGGTGTTGCTTATGGCATCATCTTTATGCATCATCTTTACTGCAGTGACATTTCCAGCTCGTTCGCCTTGATTCTCAGGGTGTTAATCGCTACATTAGATTTAGCCAGCCATGCATTCAACGCAGCAATAGAAAGTATAATAACCTGCTGTCCTTCAGCAAGGCTCTTTAAAACATCCGCAATCGGCGGGACAGGGTTTGTCAGGACCTCTTCGCCGAGCAATAGCTTACAAGCGATAAAGCAGTCGAACACAATACCTGTACATGCTCGTGGGCACGCCCATACAACAATAAATGGATTGCTGCTTTTTACAGAGCAAGAATTACAACAGACCTATACAAATAGGGGACAGGCTTGGGATGCATGGTCGAACCCTTGCTGCCGTGCACACTGAAGCGAAAGCCCTGAAAGCCAGGGTTTACAGTTTCCGCTGTGGCTGACGTACCCGACCGAAGTGCCTCGCTGAAGGGAAACTTTAGATAGTAGACTGGTGAGCGAAGATAGGGGTTTGTTTCGGGCATGCGTGAGGGCAGCCGACGATAATCGCAAGTACGATCAGGTGGCCGCAATGGCAGCGACTGTTCGATGGAGCCGGTTCCTGTCCTTATTTTCATAATGTGTTCCTTACGCTCGTAGCAATGCAAAATATAAAATATTCGCAAAAAATTACACACTGCTGGCATCTCTGTGCACAAACGTTCGCTTGAAATTTCGTATTTTGCGAAACAGCTACAGGGGCCAGTGAATGCGTTTTTAGGTTCTGGTGAATTTATGCAAATATAAGTGTATCCTAAGCTTGAGCGGTGGTAAGTGAAACTTCCACAACTTAGGGTACTGTGACTTTTATATGTTGTGGCCGTGAATCAACCAAAAGCGCTCATACATTGCAAAAGCCCTTTTTCTTACTATCCATGTAACTTATCAAAATCGGAATGGGTTAAACGTTATATGAAACAGAATAAAAAGCCTGCAATAAAAATCAACGAAAACGGAATAGAGTTATTGTGTTGCAAACTGTGTTTGAATAGGCAATTTGAAGTTCATAAAGAAAGCAAGGAGCAGTATTCATGTAGCCAAAAATGGTATTGTTCTACAATAAACGCTACCATTATTTCTGTAGGGAACAAATACAGAATGAGGTTACCGTTGAGTGCATTTTCATTTAGTTGCTAAGTCGGCCGAACTACTCCGGGAAGGCATGAATAACAATAAATAGAAGCAGTAAAGTGCAGTGTTGGGTATAAAGGGAGACTGCTGAGGGCGGCTAAGGGAAAAATTCAAAATCCCTGTGAGAGATTTCCTGGTTCTAATGCACCACTTGAAGGATCGCAATGGTTACAAATGCATATTTGAAATAGTGGACGCTAGCTATAGCTCTGGTATGAAGTGCCTACTGAATGTTTCAAAGCGGTACCACTACATTCATCAACATGCTGAAAGCAAATAGGAATCAAGCAAGCTTAGTTCATGAAGCCACACATACCATAAAATGCTCTTCTCGGGGAAGGCGCTACTCAGATGGAGAAAATTGCGCTACAATATTTATACTTGATTTTTGTGGGAAAAAAAATGAGGAACAATACAAGCTTTCTTTCTAACAATAAAAATGTAGAAAAGTGTCACTACAAAGTGTGCACGCCAACCAGGCCTTCCAACAAAACAACAAGGCAAGCTGACGTCTTTCCGTAGAAACGTGGTGCAATAGCGTAAACGGGGTTTCGCAACCTGAATCTTGCAGGCCGCATCAACCCAGCGCGTAAGTATTATGCGGCCCCCCGCATGCGTAAATTTTTCTTCCTCTTGTCACTTTCTATATGACGGCTGATATGGCGATTTAAACCTGACATGGAGTGACACAGGAAGTAAGACCGCTTCCAGTTGGCATTGCCCTCCCTCATCCTCCCACTTATCCAGATAATGTCTCAACTTCCTTTCTTCGCAACGGTCCTTAAAAGCCCCCTTTTCGCCCCTCTCACCAATTTTCAGTCCAGCTCTTGGCGTGTCGGCTTCATGCAGCTCGGCTTTTAACCTCCATAGCTGCTCTCCCCCTGGCGTTGAGCATACAAGCCCGACCTTTCACTACATGGTCTTATTCCTAATAGCAGTGCAAGCGACACAAGAAAACAAGAAGAGCGAACGTACACAGCGCTGAACAACATCTGAATTTATGCCAGTAGCTCTGTATACGCACGTAGAGAAAAACAACAACGAAAATTTAAATAAAGCCGTTCCACTCAATGTGAAAGCTGTCAGAAGTGCAGGACAGTGACTTGCCATAATGGGCCTTGGCGCTATAATCCGCTGAATCGTACCACCCATTACACTTTTCACCGCCCTGTCGCACTCCTCTTTCGATGAAAGTGCAATTCAAATTTCCCGCCTTTGCAGTGCTCGCGCGCCCCTTGTCTGATACTGTTTCCGCGGGAGTTCTGTTCGTTTTGTGCCTGCATTAATTTCGTATGCTGGGGCTATTTGGCGTCTTTTCGAACACGGAATTCTTTTCTCGCGCTGCTGGAGCCTTTCTTCGTCATTTCGAAAGCGCAATTTTATTCTTGCATGGCTGGAGCCTTTCTGCGTCATTTCGAACGCGCCATTTTTTTCATTCCTCTGCAGGACCCTTTCTGCGTCATTTCGAACCCGCAATTTTTTCTTGCAAAGCCGCTTTTTTCGCTTACTATTTTTAAAGCCAAATCAATAAGTGCTTGTAACTAAATGATTGATTGATTAATTGATTGATTGTAGGGTTTAACGCGCCGACGCAACGCAGGCGATGAGGCGCGCCGTAGTGGAGGGCTCCGGATTAATTTTGACCACCTGGGGATCTTTAACGTGCGCCGAAATCTCGTACACACGGGCGTGTTTGCTTTTCGCCTCCATCAGAAAAGCGGCCGCCGCGGCCGGGAATCGAGCCCGCGACCTCGTGCTCCGCAGCGCAACGCCTTAGCCACTGAGCCACCGCGGCGGGTAACTAAATGATCGCGGGGCTGCCAGTTATATTCACAGATTTTCCCAAAATGTACCAACAGTTTTCTTTGCGCTTAACAACAATATGTATGACAATCGCCAGCGGTTGACGGGCTTCCAACGGTTAAGACTATTTAACCCGCGTGGTTTAAGCCTCATCGCGACTCCTGACGACGACACACCAAGCTCTACCTAGGTTCCGTTATCTCTATATGCCCCCTGATTCTGGAAGTCACTTGACTTCGACCGTTAGCGAGCTATGACCACAAGGGGAGCCCATAAATTGCTCTGCACTTAAAAGAAGGAAACCGTAATTGAGCAGGTTAAAAGGTATACGTGAAACCGCTGGTACCCATAAGAAATTTTCTTAGTCACAAAAGGTGGAACCCCGCTCACACCACCCCGGACTTAGGACGACCCGCTTCTTACGAGGGATCACCGCGGTCCCGCTCGGGTGATGACGCTCGGGTGCACGCGGTCCGCTTCGTGCGACGAACCCTGGCGCGCATCAACCAGCGTTTTCTCCATATTTTACACACCTTCGCCACCTCGTTCCATTCTTACCTTATTCTGAACGCCCGTTTTCACTGCTTGGTCAGCGGCCTCTGCTGAACAGACACGCTGAACAGACGCAAGCAATCAGGCGGGTCGTCATAAGCGGGAGTAAACCTTCCACAGCCCCACGTGGCAGCAGTAGGCCAACACGTGAACCGCGAGGACTTTAAGTTCAGGTGGCTAGAGGACCTTGAATTTCGAGCTCACATCGAGCCGTTGACGAATGCAAAAACACACGACGCTACCCACGCGATGACCGACCAGCTGCTTTCCCCACTTGCGCGAAGAAAGATTCTTTTTTCACGACGCTCTCTACCTATATCTCTGCTCTGTGATAATCAATGTACTTCAAAGCCGCATTGTCACTCCTCTCCTTTTTTTGCTAGGGCGCCTCAATTTACGTGTGTCCGCAGCAAGGGCGCATACACGTATACGTTGGCACCGTCAATTTGGGTCACTCGCTGGCCACCGCAGAAAGTCACCGTAGTGTAGCAAGAACGCGCTAAACTTCCACTGCAACACGGTTTACTCGCCAAGGTGGAATCATGCCATGTATTTCCCGTTGCTGGGTCTTGTGGGAAAAGAACAGCTATGCATTGAGCACTTTGACCCAATGGCAACGGCACAGGACCGTTCAAAGGGTCTCTCCACCCCGTACGGGAATGGCGTTTTTTTTTTTCATGTCCGCCTTGTAGTCTCTTTCCTTTCGCTTAGCCTTGGCAGTTTTACACTTCTTTTTTCCCTGCAATTTATGCAACCACGTCGGCTTTATCTCGCTCGCGCAAGGCGCAGGGCTAGTGGACTATAAATAGCGCACCACACAGCGCGGGTGCCGCGTAGCGCCCAGCGCTTCGCTGGCAGCTCAAGGTTCGCAAAACACGCGAGAACGCGCTCAATATAGTAGTTGAAATAACTCCATAGCGCACCTGTCACGCGAGATTATCTACTAGGACGGCGTTTACCCACCCCCCGGTTATACGATACCCCGGTCCTACGAAGTTTTGTCACGGTCCCTTGAAAGTCGTAATTTAGGGGTTCCACTATAGCTTTTCCCTTCCTTTCGTCTCGTGTGGTTTGCGCTGTTACTAGGGATAATGTACCAACTAACCTAATACTTCGTTTAAATTGTTTCTAATTGGTCGTTGTTGTAAGGCGAAAGCCTTGAATTTGTTGTTGTTGAGGTTGTCGTGGTGTCAATAAAATGGCCTCCACTGCAAAGAGCAACTACAAAACAGCATGTGACTCGGTGGGATTTTATCCCGTGTCTGTAAGCAGCAGCCCAAGTGCTTTCCCAACTGTTCTATCTCTTTTACCCTTAATATCTTAGAAAGTTCCGGAAGCTTACGGTTACATATAATGAATAATACACAATACGAAGTCTAAAAGACATGGTGGAAGAGGCACAGATATCAAGCTGGGCTTGATATCTGTGGGCTTGACTTCTAAAGTCAGACAAGCAGACACACTCGTCGAAATGATACGTCCACTCCGGTGCATTACTCTGGGCAGCGTAAGCACTCAATACCACCACCGACAACTCCCTAAAACGAACTTACTTGCCTTCAGGAGTTCAGCATGCCGGCCAGTCACATGACACATCCACCATTTATACAAACCCAGCACAACAAAGACGTCCAGGGGCACAATGTAAAACTTATTTGAAGTGAGCAACACATTGTGTGCAGATTAATGTGAATGCTTTTTCAGCAGTCCCTTGCTAGACTCCAGAAAACGCTGCGCGATCTTTTCACATGGCCTGAGTGCAAACCAGGAGGCGGTCATCACAGATGTCGGCAGGGGTTTGCAAAAAGGGGCACTTGCTCCCTCCCTCCAAGCCGCACCATCACTTGTTCCCCCTTTCTTACCCATCTTCAGCCGTGTTTCTCTATTCCTGCATGCCTATTTTTCCGCTGAAATTGCAAATCAGAAGATGTTTAGTATGTTGATTTCGACCCCTACGTCAGAACAAAACAGGAGGGGGGGGCGGGCCTTCTGTTGGTGTTCTTCAGTGGTAACGCAGGCACACACCGGAAACAAGTATCAAAACCAGCCACCTCTGGACTGCTTTATAGTGCAAGTCGTGCCACCGGTATTTTTTTAAAAGCCACTGTTGCACTTTGGACAACTTCGTGACCTAGCTTGTCCATCTCAGGACTAGCTATACCTCGTTAGCGACCTTTCCCCCCTCCTGACAGCAGGTCCTGGGCCGCTCAAGGAGCATTTCAAATGTGTTCGAATAATTGGCTTCTGGGCGCTTGCTTTTGAGAAACATACTGGTCGCAAGCTGCTGCTTGGGTAGGAACGTGCAGTAATTTTTTTTCCGCGCAGCTTTGCTAAACCTTCAAGGCCATGACTGCAAGGAAGGATGTTCTGGTGAATATGATACTCCGTCCCGACCTCTCTGTCCCGCGGCATGTTTAAAACAAACTGCCAGGGGAACCCATCAGCATAAACAAAATAAATGCACCCAAGTGTGGGGATGCCCGCCTTTCGCTTTGCAACTCGAGTAAGATCGCCTAAGTGCGTGCTAAAATGCGTTTGATGCATGCCATGGTGATCTATTCTTTATGCTTCGCTTGCCACTGCTCGCTACCGCTTTTTTGTATCAGTAAAATGGCGATCCCGTACTTACGGCTCCCATTCGCAAAGTGAATTCATGCCCCCCCCCCCCTTCCACCCCCCCCCCATTCCCAGTTCTGTTGTTGCTCTGCTAGGTGGCAGAGATTGCGTCAATCTGCAGCACCATGCGTTCAGCCATTCAGCTGGCGTGGCGTCGAAAGATCAGTACTTCTAACCTAAACCTATCTTAGCCAGAACTTGTACCTCGTGAATCAGACAGGACAGCAAAAGAGACCTGCGTTGGTACATACAGCCTCCGTTCGTCCAAGTGAGCTGTGAGCCACAAAAAAACGTTTGAGGCAAACGCGAAGCTTGTCGGAGCTGTTTTGGACCAGCGCGAAGCTCGTTCATTTGCGCTTTTGCAAACGTGAAATGGACTTGAAAAGGAGCTTTGGGCAGAAGCGAAACAACGGCGAGCGATCCAGGCAGAAGGGAATCGCTGCGAGCTGTGCTCACACTGCTGCACTTTTACAGTTGGAAGGCCTCGGGAATCACCTCCTGGAGATAGCAGCAACGCCGACTGCCAACAGTAACGTGCTGACACCAAGACGCGAATTCCAGGTGGAGCCTGCACATTCTGCGTGGCTACGTTGACGTCGACAAGAAGAAACGCGCCTGCGCACAGCGACAGGAACGGGCTACAAAAGGACCAGCGGAAACCGAAGGCCTTCACAACAGCGAGTGATCTAGGCAGACGGGAATCCGGCGAGCTATGCACACACTGCTGCACGTTTTCAGTGTGGTGAAATGCTGTTTTAAAATTCCCTAAACAAGATTGGATCACTCCCTGTTCCAGGTTTATAGGGTAAGAGACAAATTGCATTCCCTGAAAGACAGCGGACACGCACTTGTCATCGACGTCGAACACAGGGGAGTGAATTCTTTTCTTGTGTGTTCTTGGGGGATTGTAGAGTGCGTGTTCTGTGTGACTCGTGTTTTTTTTACTTGTTAGCATGAGTAAAGAAATCAAAGAAGTGACTATGGCACTGGAGGATCTAAAGCGCGAGCTAAGGGCCGACCTCAGAACCCTAAAAGATAGCGGGAAGTATTGCAGTGAAACGTGTGACAATGTAAGTGAGCTGAGCAATGAAATGAAACAACTTCAAAATTAACTACTAGAGGCAAAAAAAACGAAGAGCTGGCTGCTGAAAGCAGGCATCTGAGCGACAAGATTGAACAACTGGGGCAGGATCAGCGGTGTAACAATTTGGAAATGAAGGGTGTGCCCGAGGAAGATGACGCGTGTGACGTGGTGAAAAGAATTGGTGCCTTCTTGGGCGAGCCGATTTCAGATGGCGAAATAGACATATGCCACCGTGTGCCAACCTTTAGGCCACTCGAGAAAAACCTTGGTGTTTGCTTTGTTCAAAGGTCGAAGCGCGATAAGCTACTGGCAAAGGCCCGTAAAAACAAAATGGCTACTAAGGACCTTGATGATGGTGGCAATGTTGCGCCTGTTTTTATAAATGAGGTGGTGGTGGTGAAAACATTTATTGATCATTTGTTAGCCGAAGAGCAGCCTCTATGAGTGGGGTCCTCAGTCCAGGACTCCAATGGCGGACGCTATCCGGCGGGCCCGCTCGATCAGCCGTTGTTGGTCTTGCGGGGCAGTGCTGGACAGAGCAGCCTCCCAAGAGGAGAGGGTGGGGATGCGTATAGGGGTGAGCCCGTCTGGTGGACGCGGACACTCCCATACAGAGTGGTAGAGGGTGGGAGTGGGGCTCTGGCAATCCGGGCAGTTGCCAGCGTATTGGGTGGGGTAGAAGAGGTGTTTGTGGTGTAAGTTTGGGAACGTGTGTGTCTGGAGCTGCCGCCATGACGTGGCGTCGGCGCGGGACAGGGAGTGGTGGGGTGGAGGTAGTGTTTTTCTTTGTGTGCGGTAGTAGGCGAGTGTGAGTGTATAGTTGAGAGGTTCGTGGGATGGGATGATGGAAGCTGATGTCTTGGAGCCACCCTGGATCTGTCTGTCCGCTTCCTCTGACGCCCGGTGGGTCATTTCTCGGGCGAGCGCGTGTGCGTGCTCATTTCCAGGAAGGGAGGCATGGCCAGGGGTCCAGACGATACGAATGAAGGGAAGCTTGGATGGATCGGAGTGTCGAAGAATGTTGTTTGCTTGGATGGAGAGGATTCCAGAAGAATATGCCCGGCAGGCGGCTTGCGAGTCTGTTATAATTGCCCAGGTATCGTCGTCGTCAGCTTCCGCGGGTCGAGCGGTGGTGATGTGGGACACAGCCAATGCTATGGCTGTTTCCTCGGCCACCCTGATGGAATCGGTGCGTACAGAGCAAGTTGTTTGCGCATTGCCAGCAACTGCAGAGGCCACTGCCACTTTAGCGTTGGGGTTGGCTGGATAACTGGCTACGTCGGTGTAAATCACATGTCGGTCCTGACCGTACCGGCGGGCTAGCGCTTCGACTCGGGCGCGGCGTCGGCCCTGGTTGGTTTCCGCGTGCATGTTCTTGGGGAGCGGGGCAACTTGTAAACGTGCACGAAGGACAGGGGCGAGAGCCACAGGGTTTGGTGGGAGAGGTGACGACGGCTCGGGGTATCCCAGGCTGGCGAGCACGTGACGACCGGTGCGGGTGGTGCTAAGGCGGATAAGCTGACCAGCTCGTTGTGCCTCAATAATTTCCTCTATCGTGTTGTGGACACCCAATTGAAGGAGACGTTGTGTAGAAGTGTAGGGGGGAAGTCCCAGGGCTGCTTTGATTCCCGTCCGTAAGGCAGTGTTGAGGCGCTGGAGTTCGGAGCGCAGCAAATTGTGAAAGGGGACGTGGTAGGCAAGGCGGCTGATGAGTAAGGAATGAACTATGCGGAGGGTGTCTGCTTCCTTGAGGCCGGCGCGTCTGTTGGAGATGCGACGGATCATGTGCGTGATTTGCGTGATTTGGGTTTTGAGGAGGTGAACTGTGTGCGTGGCGCGGCCGTTAGACTGTAGATGGAGTCCTAGGACTCGGACTCGGGTGACGCACGGGATCAAATTACTGGTAAGGTAAACGGATATTTCTGGCTTGGTTACTGGTCGCATGCGGGGAGGCAACACAAGAAGGCCCGGACTTCTCCGCTGCGCAAGACAGGCCCCCCAGGGAGGCATAGTTCAGAACTACATCTGCTGCCTCTTGCAGGGCATCCTGTATTTGGCCGTCCGATCCGCGTGTTGCCCACATGGTCACATCGTCCGCGTACAGCGCGTGGCGAAGCTCCGGAATTGCGTTGAGTAGAGGAGGCAGCTTAGCCATGGCCACATTGAAGAGTATCGGGGATAGAACTGAGCCCTGGGGCGTTCCTCTTCCAGTCAGTTGAAAGGGTGGTGAGCGGTGCTCACCTAACCCTATGGTGGCTGTCCTATCAGCCAGAAAGGCTCTGACGTAATTGTATGTGCGTTCTCCACAATTTGATGATGCCAGATTGTCAAGAATGAGGTCGTGTGCGACGTTATCCAAACGCACCTTTTAGGTCGAGTGTGAGTGGCGTGTCAGGACGGCGCGTGTTTGGGCTCTGTGGGATGGTCCAGGATGTCGTGCTTGAGATGGAGGAGCACATCCTGTGTGGGCAGGTTAGAACAAAAACAGAACATTGTGTTGGGAAAAAGTGGGTGGCTTCGAGATGTGGTTGAAGCCTAGCAAGAATTATATGTTCGAGAAGCTTGCCCAGACACGAAGTAAGTGAGATGGGGCGGAGGTTGCCAAATGAAAGAGGTTTGCCCGGTTTGGGAATGAGCACCCGACGAGTTCAAACAAAAAGCTGATGGGAGGCTCATTTGCTAAGAAAAAAACAGGAAGGGTGGAAGTTAGTGTGGACTGCTGGGGGGAAAATATATGCCAGACAGAATGAAGACACGGATGCTATCAGAATAACCGGCACATCTGATCTTGAAAAAATCACGCGGTAAAGACCGCTCTGCTGCAATGTCAGATAACAACGGAAACGCAATCGGTGGAAGCTGCGGAAAGAGACTGATCCCTGTTCAACTGTAAAGCTTTTAACAGAAAGTTTGGAAAGAAAGAGACTCTGTTCAAAACGCTATACGTAAACATCAGAAGCATTAAAAATAAGGTCAAAAATCTGGAAACTTTTCTGGTGTCGTTCTGACTTGTCTTCGATGCCATAGTGCACACAGAAACTTGGCTAACGTCACACGATATACCACCCCACTTTCCAGGATACAAAGTTAAAACCAGTGTTGTACACGTTCCTCTAAAATAGGAACGAAAGCTCATTGCTCGTTCCTTCCCAATTTTGAAACGAGTTCTGTTACAAGTTTCTATATTACGAAATGAACGTGTTCCAGTTCTCTTCAAACATTGAAACGTGTCGTTACGTATAACGTTACATTTCATTTTCTAAATTAAAATATGGTATCGGATTCCTCAAGCGAAATAAATTGAGAAATTTAATGCTCTCATCGAACTACGTATATTATAGGAACCTGAACACCGCCGGCAGCAGTTTATCTGCTGATGAAAAGAATATAAAGAAACGCTCCTAGACAATGTTTTTCGGGGAGCACCGGACAAGCTGCAGACATGTGTAACTGAGATTTTGGTGCTCGTCTATTATAGGTGCAACACATACGATCCTTCCCACTTCAGTCTTACAAATGTGAAGTACAGTAATTCGCTTCAGATATGCAAATAGAAAGTTATTCACATGCAGGATCGCAATTAAATGCCTTGTATTAGAAACCGCGCCGAATGGAACAATACATAGGCCTTTAATGAATGCTCATATAATATTACAGTTTCTTTAAAATAGCTTACGGGCCCTTTTGCAGGGTATTTAGAAACGGGGTTACAAAAGGGACGCT
>JABSTR010003843.1:0-45064 GCA_013339765.2 Haemaphysalis longicornis | reverse complement strand
CGTGCAATCATTATTCCACCACGGCTTATACCGCCTCTCTTGGTTGACGAAACCAAACCTCTGAATTTTTCAGTGTACTTTTCATTAATGCTGTGGACGTTAGGGCCCTAAGCTCCATATAATCACTGGCAGAGACGCAAAGGGACGAACTCAACTTCTTTTTAATGAATTCATAGTTAACCAAGGTCCGCACCACACGGTTAGGTGTGCTTGGGAGAACCGCAATATCAAAATTATCGGAACGTGGTTGCTACTTGTAGGACCATCTACTGTACACCAACTAGAAACCAACCCACCTTTACGAATGTTAAGTCTAAGACTGAGCGCGTTTGATTCCGAAAAAAAGTCGCACTACCCGAGTTAAGACAGACTAAATTATTTCCTCTGTCCAGTCTAACAAACGCCAACCAAAGTGTTCGTCTTGAAGCCCCAGCTCACATGGTGTGAATTAAAATCTCCGCATATAATGACGTTTTGATTACAGGAGAAAAGGGCGTAGATCAGCGTTCTGTGGTGGGAACACTCCATTGGGGAAATAGGCATTCAGAACGATAGAGAAGGTAAAGCAACCTGGCAGACATATATCTACCACCATGAGTTCACTAACCGGTGACAAAAAACGGGAAGGACAGCTTGGCTTTGTGGCAAATCTTTTTGACCCCTCCTCGCGTGTTCCTATCTAAGCGAAACACGCGAAAATTGGTAAAGTAAATGGTTTGCCTCTAGACAGCCACGATTCTTGAAGGAGAATAATATCTGGGCAGTGATTATTTATAAGACATTTAAGATCTGTCAGTGCCGCAGCTATCGAACGGCAGTTCCACTGGAGTACTCGGATCGACATTATGGAGAGTGAATGGCAGCCATGGCTGCCTCCAAGATGCTTTCTTTAAGTTTAATGTTCCCTTGGGCCCTTTTTAGGTTTCTTGGATCGCGACTCTGGGGAAGAAGTTGGTTGTTGCGAAGTGGATGGAGTAGCTCGCTTAACGTCAGGACGCCTTGGCGACTCAGTGGAAATGTCAAGTTCCATTTCGGTCTCATTGAATGGGCAGAGATCTGAAGAGGAAGGCTGACCTATGGGAAGTCACAGAAATAGAAGGTGCCGAAACCTGGACAGTTGCCATCGGAGTAGAGTTTGGGCCTACTGTCTCCTTCGAAGTCACATTCTGGAGACGCTCACGAGGAAGGATTCCTTGCCAGATCGACAGCTCGCACCGATGAATCCTGGGGCTCTTGATCCCTGGGAGGCGGAGATGAGGATTGCAAGCAACCCTGCTGCCGGAAGGGAGCCACGGGCAGAGAGAGTGCCTGCGCAATTTGATGTGTTTGCGCTGCCAAAAGATTGGACACCTGCTCCGTTACAGACGCAACCATATTCCGTGAAACCTCCGGTAGCACTTCTTTGAGAGCAAGCGCTATCGCTTTTGCAAGGGAAGCCTCGTTGGATGGTGCCTGGCGGGCAGCCGCACCTGCATATCCATGCGTTCTCTCTTTAACTATCGCTACCGCCTCCTTGCGAGAGCAACGGCGCTTTTCAAGAACTTCAAGGATACTGATTTCAGAAGAGCGGGCCGGGCAGTTGGAATAATCAGCGGTGTGAGACGCTCCACAAAGGCAACAGGAGAAGTCGTCTGCGGTACATTGGCTAGCCAAATGCTCGCCCCCGCAATTGCAGCAGCGCGATGCTGACTTGCATGACCCTGCGCTGTGTCCGAAGCGCCAGCAGTTCCGGCATTGACGAGGTCGGGGGGACAACGGTTCTACCCTGTAGATGAGAGGCCAGACTTTGATTTCCGATGGGCACGATGTACCCGCGAAGGTTGCGATCACCGATTCTGTTGGAATAGTGGTACTCTCCACTACACGGGAGCAACGGTACACCGAGATTACCCCGGCATCCCGAAACTGCTCAAGGAGCTCGCTGGGCGAAATCTCCGTGTCTACACCTCGGACTATTCCTTTTGTGCAGGCAAGGTGGGAGGGGACAAAAGGACTCACCGGGAACGATGCGAAGGTCGAGCACTTCAGAAGATCGATTAAGCAGGCCTTATCCGAAGATTTGCAGACGATTCCGCCCTTCCCGTATGGTCTCACCTCCTTCACGTTCATGAAGTGCTCACTCGCCCCTTGCAGGTCCCTCTGAATAGTTTTGAAATTTTTAAGCCGGATCGCTCCGCCATTCGTAGGGACCATAGCCACAGGAACGGCCGTCACACCATTCCTCAGGAAGGCGTCCAGGGGTAAGTCCTGCGCCGAGAGACTAGCCGACCAGGGAGAAGACCCCTGGCCGGGAGAAAAAATAGACATGGCAAAAGCCTATGCGTTCACACAGATGAACGTAAACGTAAACCCAATAAATCAAATACCCGATACTTGGCCAAACGCAACTCCGATCAAGCAGCGACTGTAGCTGACGTGTCGTCGGCTTGACATCATTATAAAAGCCATCTGGAGTGGTAAATGCCGTTTTCTCTATGTCCGCTTCGGCCATCAAGATTTGCCAATACCCGGAACGAAGGTCCAGGCTGGAGAAATATTCTGCGCCTTGCAAGCAATCCAAAGCATCGTCTATTCGTGGCATAAGATATACATATTTACGTGTTATCCTATTTATAGCCCATTATTCTCACCTACGGGGCAGAAACCTGGAGGCTCACTAAGAGGGTTCAACTTAAATTGAGAACGACTCAGCGGGCAATGGAGCGGAAAATTATAGGTGTAACATTAAGGGACAAGCAGAGAGCGGAGTGGGTCAGGGAGCAAACTGGTGTTAAAGACATATTAGTAGAAATTAAGAAGAAGAAATGGACGTGGGCAGGGCATGTAATGCGAAGGCAAGATAACCGCAAGATAACAGAGTGGATCCCTAGAGAAGGCAAGCGTTGCAGGGGGCGGCAGAAAGTTAGATGGGCAGATGAGATCAAGAAGTTTGCGGGGATTAATTAGTCACATTTGGCACAGGACCGAGGTAACTGGAGAATAATGGGAGAGGCCTTTGCCCTGCAGTGGGCGTAGATAGGCTGGTGATAATGATGATGATGAATCAACAAAGAACCTCATGGAACCATCCTTTTTCCGAACCAGAACAATGGGCGAAGACCATGAACTCGTCGACGGTCGAATAACTTTTTTCTTGAGCATATCAGCCACATTTTCCTCTATTACTTTCCGCTCGGATGAGGAGACACGATACGGTCGGGGGCGAATAACGGTGAGCCCTTCCGTTTCGATTCAATGCTCTGCCGCTGTGGTCTGTGTGAGGCCGGGGCGCATGCACGTCAAACAAGGTGTAGTGCTTTGCGAGAACGTCGAGTAATAGCTTCGTTTGATGAGGCGTAAGCTCGGAACTGACGGTGGTAGCAAGAGCTGACAGATTTGGAGGCGAAGCAAACAAGGACTCTTTTGAGGCCTGGGTGCCACCAGAAACGACAGAATCAGGGTTGCTGTCGACCACTGAAGCAATAGTGGTTCCTCGGTGCAGTAGAATGGGCTCATTAGTAATATTGACTGCAGCGAGTGCTGCTGATCCATTTGCCAATTGAATTATACAAGTTGCAATGGCGATCCCATGCGGAAGAAATCGCGCAGCCGGAACGGCCACCACATCGCCTTCTGTAATTTCTTCTGATACGACGGAGATAATTTCTTCGCTACCAGCTGCCAAGACACGGTCAGCATTCAACTTGAGGAAGGGCTGTGGTGATTCCTGACAACTTAAATGTTCCGTGTCGGCAATTCTGATGGCTGGGTGACGGCAGGAAATAACGGCTGAAGCAGAGGATAGGAAGTCCCATCCAAGGATTAGTTCATGAGCACCCGGTGAAAGCACTGCACATTGAATGTGATGCCGGATTCCTCAAATCAAAACACGCACAGTACAATAGGCAGCTGGCTTGATGTCGTGCTCATTGGCGCCACGTAAACAAGGACCAACATACGGAGTCTTGACTTTCCCCAGACGCGAACACAGGTCAGCATGAATGACAGAAATACTTGCTCCGGTATCTACCAGCGTTTCACTTGAACCCCTTCGACAGAAACAGACAACATGTTAGACGGAAATTCAGGAGGAATTGTGGTCGATCCAAACAATGCACTTTTCCCTCCAAAAACTGCAGTGTCTAGTTCTCCAATTGCTGGGTGGGAGCATGCACAACGGGCCGTAGTGGTGACAGACAGCGACGGTAGGGTGAGGGAGAGCGACGTCGGGCGAGACGGGTACCGCGGGGAAGGTCTGGGACGTCAGGAGGGGACGACGAGCGGCCAGGAGGGGGTGACCGCATACGCTGACGAATGGGGTAGCTGAAGCGGTTATCCCGTTCGTAGGGAGCGTAGCCGCGTCGCTCGTCCAGTTGGCATCGTCGGCAAAAGCGGGAAATATGCCCTAGAATGCCACAGTAGTAGCACACAGGCCGTTCGCTAGTAGGGCGCGGTGGTCGCCATGTTGAACGGAAAGACGGTGCGGCCGGGGATGTCGAAAGAGCGGTCAAGTGGCCACGCGGTGGCGGTGAAGCAATTGGCTCCACGGGCACAGGTAAGCGTGATGCGGCCTCGGAGTAAGACGGTGCGTGAAGAGGGGCGGAATGACATGGCTGGGGAACGGATGTCATAGACACAAGCTCGTCTCTGACCATGTCATGTCAGGGAGCCCAGGTGCGCGGCCGTAGTTGTTCTGAAGGTAGGGCGTGTGGCGCTGTTGCAGCACTTCACGCATGATGTCACGAATCAACACACGGAGTTCGGCATAGCCAGAAGGGCAGGTGGGGAAGGTGTCTTGTAGAATGCGGATAGACTGCAGATGGTCGAGCCGCTGACATATCGTTCGCACATCAGCAATGCTATTGGGATTGTGTATAGCCATTGCATTAAAGGCAAAGGAAGCAATTCCCTTTATGCTGTGCCGCACCTTCTCTGTTTCAGGCATATCCTTCTCGGCCCGGCGGCAGAGCGCGATGACATCTTCAATATATGATGCGTAGGTCTCCTCTGGGAGTTGCACTCGGGCATCCAGTTTCTTTTTGGCTGCAGCCGAGCTAGCAGAGGACGTTCCGAAGATCTTGCGGAAGTCTTCCTTGAAGCTCGCCCAATCATCGATTGAACTTCCTTGGTTGAAGAACCACGTCTCCGCCACTTGTTTCAGGGAGAAGGTAACATTCCGCAGTTTGAACGCGTCCGTCCCATCCGTTGAACGCGCTCACTCGCTCGTACTGGTCGAGCCATTCCATTCCTCCGCGTCTTCGCCCCGGAGCCAGCGAAAAGGGAGTCTCGCATCGTGGGGCGCTGGTGATCGTAATGGTAGGCTGGACCGGAACCGCAGCTTTGCTGCCCGAATGGCTGCTCTAGCGCTGCATGGGGTTCTTTGGGAGCAGTAAGCGCCGACCTAATCGAAGCTCCAGTGGTGTCACCGGGAGAGGTAGACGGCAGGATCGAATGCACCCTCCACCACTTGAGAGACGGCGTTTCGCAAGAAGCCTTTATTCGGTCGCGCTGAGCCAGACGTTCGTTCGCAGTCGAAGCGAGGGGATGATGATGATCATTTACAGATGATAATGGCGATGGGTGCACAGACATGACTAAACTGGAAACACACCCCTTAGTGTCGACAATGCAAGCGATGATGGTTATGCTGCGTGTGGGCATAATGTCTGGCAATAACGTCTGTATGCTCACATATATATATATGTATATATATATATATTATACATATATGAATAATATATATATATATAGGCAGAACAGAAAGATACGGGACGAGGGACTCGGTAAAGATACATATCAAGGTGCGCAGTCGTCATTGCCAGTGCTATTCGGCTTTTTTCGAAATATTTACTAGGGCCGAATGACGTGTGCTTGTCACGTTTCTTGATACATTGATAAATAAGCGAAAATATAAGTCGAGAAAAAATCCGCCGTTTTTTCCGGGAGCAGGAAAACCGGCGGGAGCGTTTTCCGGGAGCGTTTTCCCGCTCCCGGAAAAACGGCGGATTTTTTCTCGACTTATATTTTCGCTTATTTATCAATGTATCAAAGAAACGTGACAACACACGTCATTCGCCCTATTAAATATTTCGAAAAAATCCGAATAGCACTGGCAATGACGACTGCAACCTTGATATGTATATATATATATATATATATATAATATATATATATATATATATAGATATATATATATATATATATCTATATATATATATATATATATATATTATATAGATATATATATATATATATATATGTGTGTGTGTGTGTATATTGTTGTCGAACCGAACTGAACCGAAAACGGGAACTTAACCGCTATTTTTGTCAGAACTGAACCCAAACCCAAACCGTTATTTTTTGGGCACGCTGAACACCAACCGCAACTGAACCAAAAAAAAAACAGAACGGTTACCGGTTCATGCCGAAACGGTTCGAGCCTCAGTTGTTGATATTGCAGAGTCACTGCAACCTAAGCCTTTTTTTCTTTCACGTACCATCAACTTCGTACCCGCTCGCGCACATTAACCTCCAGGCAACTGAACATTATCATGCTCTATTTAACAACAGGGGAAATAAACAAGTACCAATGTTGCAATGGTCTGTTGCTGCTGCCAGCGAGAGCGTAGTGCAAGCTGACGAATTAAAATGTCATGCTCGGCAGCTTGCAGGAGATATAAAACGACTTTGCAATTCCCTAGCTGCGACTTTATTCGAGCAGTTAGGCTGCAGGAGTGCTCCACTGCGCAACAGCGAAAGGCCATACACAATGTGTGCAAACGTTTTGCATTTCATAATTTGTTTGAAAGGTCTGACACCTGCAAATTGTTAATACTTGACAAGTCTGACCAAAGGAGCTCCTCTGTGGCTTAGCCGTTTGCTGCTGACCACAAGTGGCCTCGATCTTCCTGTCACGCGACCGTTTTTACGCAGTAGGTGGAAATCGAGAACGTCCGTGTATCGAAATTTTGATCCACGTTTAATATCACCGGCTGGTTTACATAAGTCTGCCGGCCTGCCACATAAGCTGCGCCTTGGAGCAGAGATACAGCACGGGGCATCAAATGCGCCAGCTTTTTAAAAAATGTGTTTACGCGGACAACAACAAATTACAAAAGGAGAATCACGTTGTTTTAAAACATTACGCGAAAAGTAAGTAAAACGGAAAAAGTAAAAAAAGCACCAAAACATGGATATTGTTCTATACTTTTCTTTGCCCTGCCTTTCACAACCAAACCTGTCATAAATAAAAAGGAAGTGAGTTCCGTGGTCAGTTTTTGAGGGAAGTAAAGTGGACAAGTTCCTTTTTTACAGATACAAATAACAAAAGACATGTCAGGGAAAACTGTTAAGGCGCACTTGGCAAGAAACTGCAGCTCCCTTTCTCGTCTTAGAAGGAGAAACAGTAGTAAAGAAGACGGCATGTGAAGAAAGGCAGGCCGGTAACTCACACTGCGCCTAGTGATCATCTTTTCTGCTTGTTCTGCTGCAGTTTTGTCTCTTTCAGATCTGCATTTTTTGAAGGCGCACTTGTACTGACTGCCCAACTCGCTACATTACTTCTACTGCTACTCGTTCCGGGGGGGGGGGGGGGCGAGGGGCGTGTGTGGGGGGGGTGGGGTGTGGAGGGGGGTGAGCGTTAGTCGAGTAGTGCTGTGGACAAATTAAAGAGCGTCTACCCAAAAAAGTCGCGCCACATGCTCTGCGCGTGTAATTTCCCTTTCATTTTGTAGCAGCATAATCTGTTATAAGAATCTGCAATGTAGCACACAGAACGATGGCCAGGGGTCAGGCGATACGATGACATAATGATTGTAATGCGCACATCCGGTGTAGCTTTTGCAAAATGAATTGCAGTGGTCAGAGCAATAATGCAGTGAGTGAGCGTTAATTAAAGCTTCCTTTAAGAAACGTGTGGCTAAGGTGACAGCTAACATTCGATAGAAATCTGTATCCGAGGGCCCTTTAAGAAACGTGTGGCTAAGGTGACAGCTAACATTCGATAAGGGGACAGCTAACAAAATTTTCAGGGTGATCGAATAATCTGATTCGTTGGTAGTATTTATATGCCAGTTGTAGGATTTTTCGGTGTTTTTAAAAATAAAAAAAATGTGCGCCATTGGTATTAGGCGGTGGTATTTGAACGCGCCAGTACGCAGGCCTAAATTTACGACTTCAATGTTCAGGTGATGGGCGATTCCATAGCGACGATTGCGATTTTAACAAAAAAGAAAAGGGCAGAAATTATATCCCACAACCATTTCTCTTGGCGGTGGCGTTATGAACAGTCGCTAGGACAACATAAAGTCTGGGTGAGAAAGTAGGGGGCAAATCGTCGCCACTTCATATGTTTTTCTAATATCTCGTAATTGTTTAAAGTTTACCTTGCAATTGCGGCACTCCCCTTGGAGAACAGCAGCATTTTGAATTTTGGTTTGTATTTTGATTTGACTGTCATTTTAAACTACTATATGTTTTTTTCTAATTTCTGTAATAGTTCAAATCATCGAACTGCTTCGCGAACTGGTTCAAGCTCCCGAACCGGATCGCGAACCGCTTCCGGTTTGCGAACTGGTTCAGTGCGTGATTTTGTCTAACCGCAACGAACTGATTTCGCCAGAAGCAGAACCATAACCGAACCGGCATTTTTTTCGGTTCGACACACTGATATATATTTATATATATATATATATATATATATATATATATATCCTCTCCTTGCAAGGCAATCTGCTATCTAATTTCGGACAACTTACAAATAATTTCGTCTTATAGTGCATATAAAATAGTTGGAAATGTAAAATACTGCGAAGAACGCGTGCGCCGGAAACGGTTCGTGAAGGCTAACGCTATCGGAACCGAAACTGAAAAAATGTTGCCGGTACCAACGTCCGGAGGTTACGTAGGTTATGGAATTCAACTGGCAGCGCCAGTACGGGCGGCCGCTAACAGCATCCTTTAAATGCGCGTGCTAGCGTCGTGTTTTGCATTGTTATTTCCAAAGCAAAGTTTCTCTAACGTTTTCTCATGCTAATGAAGCTAGGCGCATATGCGACATTGCGTGGTTATCACTCGATATCAAGCAGAGTCCGTGAAAGTTACATTAGCATTAGAATAACTGCCGGAGCAGCAATACTTGTCATCGCTGGTTTAGAGCGTGCCGAGAGTTACAAATGCGCTTTCTCGTATATGATGTCGTAAAACAGCTTCGGTTAGCCCACGCCTCGTCTATCATGTCACTCGTTTTGGAACAAACCGCGCACCCGCGGAGATTACCCTCATAACTTTTACTATGTCATCGCGGGTGAACAGCATTGTAAATATCGACCCCGAGCATGTTTAAAGTCGTGCACATCCAGATTCGAATTGTAAAGCTAGTCTAAAATGTTTTTACATTATCTAGCTGCATGAAGGACGAAAACAGAATAAAAGTTCCGTGCGTACCACAGTTTTTGATTGATTGTAGGTTCATCCGCCGCCGCAACGCAGGTTATGCGGCGCGCCGTAGTGGAGGGCTTCGGAATATTTTGACCACATAAGGATCTTTTACCTGAGCAGAAATATTGTACACTTACCAAGGGTTTCATCTTTGACGAGAGACATGCATTTGATAACATTTACTTTTAATTAAACAAAATCTAGCACTCCGCAAAAAGTAAATACTTTATTGCGGAATCGAAGATAATGCAGTTTGTCGTCTAGAAGAGGAGACGTGTTGTTAGCTTTCGCACTTGAAGACGACGGCCGATCCTTGAGCGGTATATATGTTACTAAGAGCAAGCCTGATTTTGTCTTATAAATGTTTATAGGCACGTGTAGCATAACTCCGGGCGTTGATTGCAGTGTTTAACGTGCAGACGCACCGCAGGCGATTAGGCGCGCCGTAGTGGAAGGCTCCGGATTAATCTTGACAACCTGGGGATCTTTAAAGGAACACTGCAGTGAATTTTAGATGCAAAGCATCTCTTAGTCGACCCTCCGTCGTCCGGCGACCCCACCTCTCCTTCAGGTCCTCCTCTCCACGCCAGCTGTCATAACGCCGCTCTCCTCCTCACCGCTCGGCTGGTCTCGTGCCGGCTCAGGAAGACACCGGCAACACTGTCGCTCCAGGACCTCTAACCAGCTGTGATAACCCCGCTCTTCTCCTCGCCGCTCCTCCTCGCCGCTCGGCTCGTCTCGTGCCTCCAAGAGAAGGCTGCACACAGGAGAGCTCACGACGCAGAACGCAATAAACGGCAGCGTCGAGCAGCGGATTCCTCGCTTCGAGAATGAAAAGCCGCTTTGAAACGCCAGCGGAGAGTGACAACGTGGAGAGTGGCAACGTGACAACGCTTCGAAACGCCAGCGTCGAACAGCGGATTCCTCGCTTCGAGAGCGAGAAACCACAAAACGTTCCCCACTGCTCGATAAATAAAGGAGACATTTAATACGCCACTACACGTGTCTTTACTGTAACAACCATATAACACGCTACTACTCCACGGCTTTGCATACCCTCAGGGTTCCCACGTGGGAGGATGGTGTAATTTCTTTCAAGCTAACGTTTTTGCTTGCACTGCGTAGATGGCTCAAACTAACACACTTTTCGTCGTTTATCCGGTTGAAAATTCGATAATTATTTTATAAAGCGCGAAAGAAGAAAAACTACAAGGTGTGATCTGCGGCGGCCACACCAACTAAATGCTGTGACGACAGGAGGAGATGCACCGCGATTGGACGATGTCTAAGATAAGCATTCAAACAAGTTTCGGTTTCGGTTCTGTAAACCAACATGCTTGATATCCGACGGCATTGTTGGATGAACATTCTCAATATCTCAGTAATCGTCGTCCCACGCTTCTACCGTGTTGTCGGCTGTAAAATGCCTAAGATAAGCCGCCCAGGTCAGCTTGGAATCGTAGCAATCACTAGCCAAGAACTACGCAGTGGATGAACGCCCTCCACGTGCCCGCAGACGCTCAAAAGCCATGCGCTTTTCCGGCATATTCGGCTTGCCTCACTCATGCATGTATCATAAAAAGCGTGCGCGCACCTGGCCAAGGGTCTGCTCATTGTGGCCTGTGCCCACTGAACGCAAGTACTCGGTGCTTGTGGCAACAGCACGCCAACGAGAACTCGCTAGCGCGTCACTGTCAGTCTGTGCGCGTTCTGTGAACTAGTTCGTGGAGCAGTGAATGTTACGGCCTAAAAATGGTGAACTCAGTCTAGAAAACATCGGCCAAAAACCAAAAAGTCAACTTACAAAAAAAAAAGAATAATTTACCCTCGGTCATTCGAACTTGTAACATGCAAATATATATTCCTAGCGCTCCAAACCACTCGGTCACGGGCCAACACTACGAGCACTGGCAATATGGGGTATATAATGCATAACGAGTTCACACGTCTATTCAGCTTTAGCATTTCAAGCAGCTCAGGTGACTATTTGTTGTATAGCGCCGTGCAGTTCACTTTATTTCCTCTGTACTTATTTGTCTTCGCTGACTCTTCTCCCGCCTTCAAGTGTCCTTAGATTTTCTACTCGCAAATCAGTTAGCGAAGCGTCGCATGTGCGCTTGTGCAACGCTTCTGTGTCCAGGTGCCGATGCCTGGGGCGGACGGATAGAGAATTTTTTGTTTGCGCTCATCTGGAACCTGCTTGTGTAACAAAAACCACCCTACTTGTTACAGTACAACACAGAACACTTACTCCGTTATCGACCTGGCAATAGGCCCCCCACTCTCCTGTAGTAAAGTTGAGTGTAGGTTTTAATCTCTATGGCAGCGACCACTTTCCTGTCATGGTTAACGCTCTAAGCAGCCCCACAATCCCAACACGTGCACAGAGATTTCGTGAGAAGGGTGGGGATGAGAAAAAATTCAACGAAATATCCCCACTGTTTATGCACAAATATTGACCACGATGCAAATATGATTACCCCACACATCAGTAATACCGCTCATTACTATATCCCTCAGGCTTCTGGAAGAAACAACAAATACACGAGGTTTTGGTGGGTTTTGGTGAAATGAGAAGTGCAGGGGAGCTCGAAAGGTACAGAGCAAAGACGGGGGTGTCTTTAGAAGGCATCGTAGGACTGAGAATCTCATATCTTTTAAGCGTGCAAGAGCAATGGGCAGGCGAATAGGACGCGTGGCCAAAACATAGAGCTGGAAGCATTTATCGCATCGATCAACTCATACACTGCTAAAAGGATTTAAAAGAAAAATGCTATACAAGGGCGTTGCACAAACACCTTCCCACCTGTTTGTACGACTGGAGACACGCTTGAAGATCAAGCTAATGCTCTTGGCCAACACTTTGAGGGTGTTTCCAGCTCTGCTCACTACATGGCACAGTTTTAAGACACAACAATTTAATGGAACAACCTCTGGGAAAGATAAAATAAAAAAAAAATGGGATACAACTGTCTATTCACCATGCATCAGTTCTCTGTAGCATTCTCAACATGTGGGAAAACAGCCCCAGGGGCGGACAGTATCACATGCGAACTGATAAAACATAAGAGGGGTTTTAGCGGTACGTTCGTTACGTTCGTTACGTTGCTACCGGGTTTACCGGGACCCGACTGCGCATGCGCCATTTGTTCCGTACGCGGCCGGCGTCTATCCCGGCGCTCTGCTTCCGTGTTACCGTATCCGGAGCCCGCAACCGGCTTGCTCGGTTGTTGAGAACTTTAGGCTTAGCGTCCTGGCGATCGCCGCTATATGTGCAACTGCGAATGACACTCCATAACACAACGTTTCACCTCACTATCATCCCCTTTCTCGCATGTGAAACTTTATTTGAGCTACAACTGCCGTGAGCGATCGGTGACCGAGACATCTGCGTAGCCTGTTTCGATGCTTCCGAGGCAGGTATCGCCATCTCTCGGCCGCTCGCCGCACCGCGCGCCGCGGCATCCACCCGGTCAGCATATGCTTGCATCGCGGCAGATATATCTGATCGCCGCTTTTAAAATAAGCCCTGAGAACAACCCCTAGCACATTTTTTTCACCACACTAACACCTACTTTCTCGCAGGTGGAACTTCGTTTTAGTGATCAGATTGATTCGGACGAACAGCGACAAGCGGTTGCTACCGTGGTCTGCTCCGGTTCGAGCCGCTGAGTGTGCCGAGCTGGCAGGCGCGACCGGCGTGTGCACGGACTGTTTCCGGTGCAGAAAACGCTTCACGATTGCCTGCTTTATCCATTTCTTGCGTACAAACCGCGGAATCTACAAATTCAGCTCAGCGATCGTCGTAGTTGACCATGGTGCAACAACAGTAGGCGGAGCGGCGCCGACGAGGCATCGCACACCCGCATTGGGCCATGTGTCTCAAATTCACGCGTACGACTAGTCGTGGTGACAGTCGTAACGATCAGTCGCATACGAATCGCGTGTACCAATTGTACATGTGTCTAGCGCTTCATTCGGGCAAGGCCAAGGCCATTCCTCCACGTGAACGGCGCGCGACCATGTCGTCAACTGCGCTCGCTCTGGTGCCGTCGCCGCCACCGCAGCCCCTGCCTCACAATGCGTCCGGCCGAGCGCGATTTATTTTAGATTTCCAATGCTTTAGGGGAAACTGCCTTGTTTATTTACGTATTTCTAGCGTGTGGATTTTTGCAACTACTCGGCTAATCAGCCGTCACACGGAACGAACGGTACGACGCTACGGAGTGCTAAAACACGTTTTCCGTCTCACTCTACGGAAAGAACCCGGTACGTACGCGCGCATGCTCAGTCGGGTCCCAGTAAACCCGGTAGCAACGTAACGAACGTAACGAACGTACTGCTATAACTCTCTATAGACATGCAGACACCCAAGCTTCAATTTTTCATATATTCAATAAAACATGCCCAACAGGACGTGTTCCCAAAACCATGGAAAGAGGACATTGTTATTCCAATCTTAAAAGATGGAAAGGCAAACTTTTTACCAAGAAGCTATAGGCCGGTTGCGTTGATGAGCTGCCTGTGTAAGCTGTTTGAAAAATTATTAACAGATGTTTAGTGTAATTTTTAGAATATCATGGAAATTTTAGAAAATGCCCAGACGTGCTCGCGGTCAGAAAGGCGCACAACTGACAGTCTCGTGGCCTTTGAGTCTTATGCAAGGGATACATTTTTACATAAGCAACACTGCATGACTGTCTTCTTCACATGGAAGAAGCTCACGACACTGCATGGCGTCATGACATCTTATATTTCTGCTCCTTTGGAATTTGCGGCAATATGCTAAATATTATACAAGACTATCTTTCGCACAGGACATATCGTGTGGGGCTTGGCAATGTTTTATCTTGAGTGTATACTGAAGAAAATGGTGTACCCCAAAGAGATGTTTTGAGCTTCTCACCCGTTATTGTCAAAATGAACCCTTTAGGAAACGTTTTGCCCTCTCAATATTTAATACTGTTTATGAGGAAGACGTTCAGGTTAGATTTAACACAAGCAATTTCGCCATCTGTGAGAGACAAATTCGGCTAGAAGTGAACAGCCTCTCGATATGGGCAATTTAGAATGGTTTTACGTTTAACAGAGACAAGAGCACGCACCTGTGTGCTGCTTTTTAAACTGCGAGGCGTGCGGCCGGACGCATGTGTGAGTCTTGATGGAAGAATCATTCCAGTGAAGAAACAGCATAAATTTTTGGGTGTGCTGCTGGATGAGAAAGTATCTTTCATACCGCACATCCAAAACATGCGAATAAAATGTACAAAACCACTGGACATTCTTAAGATTCTCTCTCGTCAATCGTATGGCACAGATAGGTCATGCCTATTGAAAATCTTCAACACCCTTCTCAGATCGAGACTTAATTATGGTAGTGTGGTGTATCATTCAGCGCTAAAGGTTGCGCTGAAACTGTTTGATCCTGTTTAACATCTATGCCTTCAATTGGCAACTGGTTCTTTCCGCACCAGCCCAACCGAAACTTTATATGTTGAATCAGATATGTAGTCACTGGAAAATCAGCATGCCTACACAGCCTTGCTAAACGAAGTAAAAACAAACTCAATCTAAAGCATCAATCTAACGTCCTAATACAAGACATATCCAGTGTTCTTCACACCATAAAAGACGTTAACTTCTAAAGCCTTACACGATAACCGTAAAAACTCTGCGCATCCAAGATACACGTTACTTTTTAAAGGCACCTACAAAACCACTTTGTCTGATGTTATAGCTACTTGGAAGTTAACGCCAGTACTATGTGACATATCTTTTACAAAAATAGACAAGAACAAAGCACCGTATGCCTTGATTCGTCAACATTTCTTAACCCTTCAACATCAACATCAATTTTCACTGTTGTTCTACACCGATGCGTTCAACGAACACTCTGCAGTATCATGTGCTGTGCATGCGGAACCTCTCCGTTTCAAAAACACTAAGCCTTAACACCATCATTTTCACAGGTGAAGCCCAAGGTATTGCGATAGCGGTAGAACACATAATACAAAATACACTAGTTTTCTCAGTCATATACATTGAATCGTTGAGTGTTCTGACACGCTCTATTGTTAGCGAAGGCCCATAAGAATGCAGTGTTCAACTCGCTAATAAAGGCTATCATGACAACATACTCTAAGAGGCTCAACCTCATACTCTGCTGGGCTCCTGGCCGTTGTGGAATCGCAGGAAATGAGGCTGCTACTAGAGAAGCAGCTGCTGCTGCCCTTCGTAGAAATGTGGACATTGTGTCAGTGCCTTGCTACGACCTGAAATCGCTCATTAAGGGAAAACTCCGGGAACTCTTGTGAAAACACTGAGACACACACATAAAACAAACTTCATGCAATTAAACCACACAGAGGCAGACACCTCAGAGAAAAACTACACAGATCTGTAGAAGTTGCTCATTGTCGTTTAAGAACAGGGCACACACTCCGCACCACATGGATATCTTCTGAACGAAACACCATGGCCAGGATGTGATAAATGTGCAGGAGTTCTTTCTGTACTCCATACCCTAGTTGAATATAGGGTACTCGAAAGAGAAAGACCGAGACACTTCACTTATCTGGTACACACAACATCTACCACTACACCCTGCGCACTTTTTCCCGGATGAAGGAATAATCAGTTACGAAAATCTTTGGACTACTTGCAGAGGTTGATTTTTGAAAGAAAATTTCTCATCGCACATGACCCAGCTTGTCCGCCTGTAATGAGGACACTGCTGAGGTTGGTTGTTGTTGTTGCTCCAAAAAAATGGCTCGTACCCACTCAGGGGGATTGGCCAGGAAATGGGCGCTAACTAAGAGAAGAGAAAAAACTAATTTGGATTAAAAGAAGTAAAGGGAATAATTACAGAAAAAGGTGAGTATGAGCGGGAGTAAAAAGATAATAAGTAAACTGCCAGAAAATAAGGTGCGGTAGCAGATAGAGCTCACCAACTACAAAATCAGCACGGATGAATAAGGAAAGGATTGGCCGAAGGACAATCGTGGAAATTATGTAAGAAAATTAAAGAAAGAAGATTCGGCAACGAAGGGGAGGCAGAGATCGGGAAGGCCAAGGATACAGGCGCAGACATGTTTTGAATGGGCATCCCCAATCCATTCCAATTCCATTCTGTGTAATAAAACTTGTCGTGATTCCATTCCTTTCAATTGCTCGGAATGACAGAAGTTAGCCCATTCCCACTTTTGGAATGGACGGGAAGTTCAATCCCACTCCTTTAATTCCTCAGCGTAAAAACTGCTTCAGGTGCTATATCGAGTTACCGATTAACGCAACATAAATAGGACGTTATCCTGCGGGTTGCAAACTGCCGAAAATGTGTCACTTGTCACCGAAGTTGGGAGGCGGTAGCAGGTTCGTTACATATCTGAACTACCAAAAGCAAAAAATTACCCTCCCTTCTGTTGCGGATCTGGTAGCGTGACCGGTGGTGGCGTACGTTGATCCGGAGTTGGGGCAAACATTGGGGCTTGTAGGGCGACGAAAGAAACTTCATGTACAGATATCTACATGGCGTTTGACTGAGTGAACAGGCTTTTGCGCTCCTGCGCGCACGAGATTAAATAACCAGGTTGGGTCCGCCCCGTTTCCCACTTTCCTCGACTGACGTCAGTATGGTCCAATCAGGGGCGCCCCGGCTGACGTCCACACACTCACAAAGAGATGGCACTTTGCACAGGTTAGTGTTCAGTTGACTCCTGATGATGCAATGGTTGAAGCGCCCGGAGGACGCCCGGACCCGGTCGATAATCCGGCGTGGAGTACTCGTTGAATAGCCGCGTCTCGGACCACAACAAAGCAGTCCCCCGCTGACAGTTGCCGCCGGAAAAGCAATGCTGCACGTCTTTGTAAATCCCTCCCGGCCTCCCGGCCTCGCAGGCTGGAAGCCCTGGAAAGCGCCTTTTTCAGCAGAAGCGTCCCTCTGCGCCCCATCATCGCATACAAAGCCGGGTCGCTACCCATCGATGAGGGTAGGGTAGAGGAACACTTGCGATAATGGGCTGACGGAAGCGTTGGGTGACTGAACCCGATAGCATTGCAGACGGGCGTCGTAATGTCAATATGCCGATCGTAACAGCATCTCCGGCCGGCGGGAAGCTCCCGACGACATTGGTTTCCTACCCGTGTAGGAGGGAGTCTTGTCACAGGTAGAGACTTCGGGACGGCACACAAACACCTCAATCAGTCCTCCCAGTCGGTAACACATTGTTTTAACACGACGAAATGGTCAGAATCATGGCACAGACACTTGCGGGAACACTCCTGGCTTTTCCTGTCGCGAAGGGCTTCATGGCTCTCTCACGTGCACTCGCAGGTTCCGAAAAACACAAAAAACACAGCTACAAAGCAAGCGGGTGCAAGCACAATTCCCTGAAAGACCACCAGTCTCTTCGGGGGCGTGAGTTCGAATCCCACCGCTGCCACCAGTGTTGCGGATCTGGTAGCGTGACCGGTGGTGGCGTACGTTGATCCGGAGTTGGGGCAAACATTGGGGCTTGTAGGGCGACGAAAGAAACTTTATGTACAGATATCCACATGGCGTTTGACTGAGTGAACAGGCTTTTGCGCTCCTGCGCGCACAAGATTAAATAACCAGGTTGGGTCCGCCCCGTTTCCCCCTTTCCTCGGCTGACGTCAGTATGGTCCAATCAGGGGCGCCCCGGCTGACGTCCACACACTCACAAAGAGATGGCACTTTGCACAGGTTAATGTTCAGTTGACTCCTGATGATGCAATGGTTGAAGTGCCCGGAGGACGTCCGGACCCGGTCGATAATCCGGCGTGGAGTACTCGTTTAATAGCCGCGTCTCGGACCTCAACAAAGCAGTCCCCCGCTGACGATTGCCGCCGGAAAAGCAATGCTGCACGTCTATGTAAATCCCTCCCGGCCTCCCTGCCTCGCAGGCGGTAAGCCGCGGAAAGCGTCTTTTCCAGCAGAAGCGTCCCTCTCCGCCGCGTCATCGCATACAAAGCCGGGTCGCTCCCTATCGATGAGGGTAGGGTAGAGGAAAACTTGCGATAATGGGCTGACGGAAGCGTTGGGTGACTGAACCCGATAGCATTGCAGACGGGCGTCGTAATGTCAATATGCCGATCGTAACACTTCCTAACGAAAGTAGACAGAAGCGCGAATGCTAAACGTCCGTCCAAATTTGACTGAAAGTGCGTCTAACCGAACGTCAAACAATCATACACCCAAACCTCAAGCGAAGAAGTAACCCATACAACGATTTTTAGCGCACTAAGTAAACGCAACTATGAACGGTGTACATAAACACCGTTACGTGGTTTATGAGATAATTGTTTATTATGGTGCTCCTTCTTCATGATTGAGGCGCGTGTTGTCTTTTTAAAAACCGTTCGTTTATGACATTTAAAATAAGCATTTTGACATACTCCAAGCCCAGTTTCAGAAAGAGCGAGAGAGAGACAAAGACCAAATTTGCGGCCCCCAGTTTCATACATGCGCCGTGTGTGTAGAGACCTTATCACATCTTTTCGGTCGACCAACCGGTCTAACAGGAACTGTAGTATTTTTTGACAGAATGCGATCGGTCCTACTAAAATATATTTTGCTTTAAAAAGGGGCAGCCTCACACTGCCTTTTTTGGCATAATAAGTAGCGGGATCCCAATACTTATTATATATGTCAACATGTTCTCCTAAAGGTACAAATTAAAAATAATTACAAACAAAAAATAAATTCATACGTTATTGTGACATAGCACTGTAACTGATGAAACTTTATGCGTAAGAATTACTGCGTTCATGCGTTCACTGAGATCCTTCTGTGAATTTTAGATGTATGCTTTCTATATTACATGGGAAATGTAGTAATGATTTTGCTTTGTGCTTTTTCTCTATTACGATTCTGTTAATATGCTTAAATTTGTGAAGAGATGTGTTATTATGTACGCTTTAAATCGGGTGGCAGAGGCATCTGTCAGGCCACGTCCGCCTTCAGTCTCAGCCTCCCCTTGGGGTTTGCCAATAAATAAAAATCATGTACTCACATACTCATTATAGTATTTGCAAATGGGCACGTTTTAACGGTTTGTTCTTGAGTGACGCAACGTTGATGTCTGCTTTTTCTGTTTTGTTGCACAGTATGTGGCGTGCTATTTTGCCATCTGCTTTGCGTGCCGTCATACCAGCGCAATTAGTATGCTGTGGACAACGCACAGGCATGGAGCGCGGAGCTTGCTCACATGTATACGCTTTCGAAATGCTTACTTGAATGATTTAAAGTGAATTTACAACATTGAGCACCATTGCGGTTGTACCAACTCAAGAGACGGGAGGAAAGCGGCAAGGAAAACCGTTAACAGTTTTTGCGTACACCGTAGGAAAGTTACCACCGCTTCCACGTTGACCTCCAATGGCGCTTTTTATCGCCCTGGCACTACATCACAGCAATGCGTCCTATACAGGACATTATTTATTACCCCCTCATTTAAAGTGGCAAAGCCATATCGTGACGGGGCCCCTGTCAAAAATAACGAAGTATGATCAGACAGTTTGTTTCCATGAACGCGCAACCAATATGCACGAGGACCGCATCCGAATTTCGAAATGAGACCCTCCTACCTAAATAGCGGCGATGCTCCAACTTTCAAGCCAACTACTAAGCTTCAGTAATCAGGTACGTTTGTACGCAGGCGCAAAGGCCACATGCACAGAAGAACAGCAAATAAATTGCAGAGAAATTTGGCACAACGGCTGGAGAGGGCTGCACATTGAGATTGAATCAAAGCACGGTGTCACGCTGCGCTGAGAGCTGTGAAAGCGTTCGCAAAAGAGGGCGCTATTGGAACCGCAACTGTTAGAAACGCCTTTCGGCAGCTGTGTGTTCTCCATTGTCTTCTATAGCACGAGGTCAGGGATTCGATTCCCGGTTGCGGCGTTCGCTTTTCTGATGGAAGCGAAAGGCAAAAATGCCGGTGTGTTTGAGATTTCAGCCCACGCTGAAGACTTCCAGGTGGTAAAAATTAAACCGCCGCTCTCCACTACGGCCCGGCTGAGTAGTGTCAGAGCGTTAAACTCCATAATCAATCAATGAATCAATCAATGAATCAATCAATGTATTCTCTTATTTAATAAATAAATAAAGAAATCGTATGTTACAGATGTCCACTACCAGGGCGTGGAAGTAGAAAGCTCAGCAACACACGCAAAGCTCTCTTACGCTTATGGTGGGTGCCGGGCGCAAAAAGTCCTTACCGGCAATTTTTTTTCTGCCTTGGTTTTGACTTGCTCAAGCCCCGGGGCCCCGTTGCAACACACTGACATAGGGTGGACCGGTTGGCACCGTATTACCGCGAGATGCCTGGTCGGCTTAAAAGCTACAAGGCGCGCTGGATGCAGAGGGTGGGGGGAGAACGCCAAGCAGCCTCATTGTTTCATGCGCAATTGTTTTATATTGTTAGCTCCAAGATTTCTCAGCATCAGCTTGCTGTGAGAAACAGCACGGCTTCGCATGCGCGCCATTTGTATCCCCCCCATGCTTCTCGGTGATTTTCCCCGCCAGCTGGCCTGGCCACACTGCGCCTGCCATTCAGTCGGTCGTCTGTAATCGGCGCCACGGACAGTTGAACAAAAAAAGCTATGCCTCAAAAAGCCTGCCGAAGCACGAAGAGCGGACTTAACGGAGCCAGCGGCCAGGCGCGCTTGCGCGGCACAAAGTTCATTTTAACACGCACTGCGGCAGGCTGCGCGGATTCAGTGGAGAGTTTTAGCTGACCGTTTCTGACGGTCCGCTCCGCTCCGATAGCAAGCGGGAGCGCCATTCCACATGCGTGGCGCGCAAGCCTGCTAGCGGCGATACCGGAGCGGGACCCCGATCCGATAACCGGGGCCTCTTAGCGGACCGCCGCGGCAGCTTACGTTGCCGTGCGGAATGTCAACATGGCTGCAGCGCGATGCGAGCGCGCTCCCGCGAACTCCGTTTCTTTAGTTGAAATGCGAGCGACAAAACCGCGACAGCTCGTCCGAATAGGCAAAGGTGCCACACTCCTCAACGAGCTTTAGTACGGAAGCGAAAAACGCCACCGAAGCGCGGGGCGGGGGCCGAGAAAGACAGCTTTGTCATGTCTATTCCAAAGTTTATTGGCTTCTTCAAAATAATTTAGAGTCTTTGTAATAAAGAGGAGAAATAAGGCACCAAACCCGGTAGTTTATATTACTTGAGCGACCAAATTCCAATTCGTATCTTTACTTTGCCATGACGTTTTGGTTTGCACACGCACAGGCTCGACCCGTGATGCGAATCAGTCCCCGTCGCGGGAGATACGGTTATCGCTTACCTAAAAGACTTTCTGCCGCTGACACTCCGATTGTGCTAAGCGGGCTGTCCGCAGCATAGCGGAGCGTCAAAACCGGTTAGCTAAAACTCTCTAGTTACTCTAGATGTCGAGAAGGCATTCTCGTTTTCGCTACCGTTGCTCCCTTTGAGGCATACCGACGCAGTCGTCGCCACAGAATAATTAGGTAGCCTAAGGCTCCATCGATGGCACCACCGTCGTCTGAAAATCCCCATTATCATTTCATTCCATTCCGTGAAAGAGGCACTTAATTCCGTTCCCGTTCCATTCCTCGAAGTGTTGTCCTCATTCCATTCCCATTCAATTCTGGCATCTCGAGAAAATGGAATGAATCACGAGTCTTTCCAATGCCGGAATGGTAACTCCGCCACACTGTTCCCAACCAAATGGCCCTTATTTAGTTTTAGTTACCAACCTGTCATTTAAAATTAAACCAATTCTTTTTTAACACCGTAGCGGGGGTGAATATAGGCAGTGTTCAATTCGTTAAATCGTAATATGCCTTCAGAAATTTTCTTCCGTTCTAATTTTTTTGCGTAGGGTTTCAGCTTGCGCGCAGTGATGCTAAAACACAACAATGCTTTTGGTCTAGCACTGCCGATGACAGCATGGCCCGAGTATTTCCTGTGTATTGTTTAGCTTTTGTAGCTCCTGCACTGTGTACCAACAATAGTGCGTAGTCGTAGACATTGCTGGCACAATCATATACAGAACATTACAGGACCTTTTAGACTATACAGTTTTTCTAAAAAAGTACATTTAAAATAATATGTGCATCAAACTGTGGCGCTTTAGGTATGAAAAACTCTTTTTGAGCTACCATATTGTAGAAAATTAGAAAAAACGTTCCCTTGTTTTTCCAATTTAAGCAAGTATTGCATTTTCTTATGTGAAGCAAAATACACTCATGATTACACCAATATGCACCTCAGCTAAGGCATTTGTTAAAAGCGTCATTTATTGTATGGTGGTGTGGTAGTATGACGAATTGAGGTATTTGGCAAAGGCGCCCCGTAATATGACGACGCAATAAAAAAAAAACTCCCACCTCACCTCGCGGGAACCCCTGTGTAGATGCGACGCATAGGCGGATCGGCGAAGGGACCGCGTTTTATAGCGCGCATAACGTTGAGGGGACTGCATACGCCGGTCCCAGTCGATGACGACATTGGCGTACTTGTAAAGGGGCGTGGACTCTAGGTGTTTGAGCCAAGCGTGAATGTTGCGTCGGCGTAGAACGCACATCGGTTATATGCGCAGCGCGCCCGAAGGAGAGGAAACCGTGGAAGAGAGAGTACTGCACATGCGCCGGCACCAGCGCGTCTGCCGCGGCTATGACGCAACGTGCCGGGGCTATGACGCAACACAATCCAACACAATCCACTTTAATCCAATCCAAGCCAAGCCAAGCCAAGCCAATCCAATCCAATCCAATCCCATCGAATCCAATCGAATGCCCTCGCGAGAGAGTGTTTGCTAACGGAGAGGAGAGGGGGTGAGCGGCGGAGAGCGCAGCTGGCGCGGCGAGGAGAATGGAGGAGGGGTGGACAACGCCGACGACAACGACGACGACGCCGGAGGGGACAAGGCGAGTGAATCAGATGCTCTGCATCTAATAACGCCGGCGTGAGTTTCGAAGAATATAACCTTTTTTAGTCTCTCAGCTCAGCATAATAAAATTGTGTTCAATGAGCAACGACAAGGGGAATTTTTGCCGAACGACACGAGAAACCCACCCGCTCGCTGCAGTGACATACAATCGAAGCAGCCTGACTTCACCGACAACACAGTACTGCGAACGCGCCCCTCTTCGTTGAGTAGTTGTGTGGTGGATTATGGCCTTGATGGCTCAGCTGAATGAGGCAGTGGTATAGGTGGTATTCACTGAAAAATTAAGCTGTCACTTCATTCGCTTGGCAACACTGAAATGGCCACGGACATGGCGCGGCGTGCCCCACTTCGGCCGCATGCCGAAGAAAAAAATAACACCGGCGTGCGTCGTCGGCTCCTTTCCAACCCACTTATCAACGTGGTGTCAACAGAGTTCCTATTAATAACACTCACATTGAAGTCGAGGAATTACTTTTCGTTCGGCGGGCTAGAGCTTGGAGTGTCCAACCCTCTTTATGCGCTTAGCACGGACAACTACCGCCATTCCGCAAAGCCCGACGTAACCAGTGACGGCGTATTTACATGGTTGCCTGCATGCGTGCCAACAGGCTATACGCCTCGAGGGCCGCCTGTAGGGTCGCCACTGAAATCCACCTAGTGGCCCGTTTTGAAAGAGGCCGCGGGAGTCTCCGGACCGCTCCCCCCTCTAGCCATGTCTTTTGGGGCTCGTTCAAGGGTGTGATTTATCATTTGTACGCTTTCGAAATACACAATAATGTGGAACAGGCACTTTGGTTGCAAGCGTGGTGTGTTTACGAGAGTATAAACGTTTATGACACGATCTTAGTGTGGTACATTTCGGTCAGTATGAGTGCGAGCTGTGTGTCGACAGGCGGTCTTCCCGAAGCTGGCATATGCATGCAGCGGATTGCAATTCCGCTTCCCTGAAATTTAGTGGCAGTGTCTTCGTAAGCAGCGTTTCCTCCGATGGTCATGTTGCGGCCTTACACTATAATGTAAATCGGATTTGTACGCTTACATAATCTAGCGGAGCGCTCATACCTGACAGCACGCAAGTTACACTTGCCAGTATCACACATCACATATTGATAACTACCCTGGACAAGCCAATGCGGCATAAATTTTACAAACATTCTACGAAAGAAGTGCGATGGATAATGGAAAATTGTACTCGGGAGTCAGCACACGACGAAAAATTTAATGCTGGGTCGTCTTGTCGCGAGGTGAGTGCTTCATGATTCATCTGTTAACTTTACCCTCCGCGAAAAGCGCGGCGACGGGCTTATAGAGTAACCCGCGTCCGCGACCAAACTCTTTTTCAAACCATCGCCATATGTATGACGCAGGGGGACGGCCGAGTCTAGCATATACCAAAATCAGAGGGCCTTATCAGATACCACACACTTCTAACGAGCCCGCGCGTACGAGATTTCGGCGCACGTTAAGGATTCCCAGGTGGTCACAATTAATCTGAAGCCCGCCACTACGGCGCAGCTCATCGCCTTCGTTGCGTCGGCGCGTAAACCCTACGATAATGGAGAAAATTTTCCTTCCTCCATGCCTACAATCAATCAATAAATTTTTCCAACCACACCTTGTATTGCTGTACTCTTCAGAAAATGCGCCCACCGAGTGATCAGCCGTTCGGTGAAGGCGAAAACCAAACGCAAAGTAAACACGCAGCTTGTGTGGGCGATTACTAAAACGTTCATTAGTTTATTTCGCTCCCCATTCGTAAACGATTGTTGAGCGTCCCCCTCGCCACCCCCCATGTCTTGCGAAATGTCAGTGCATTTTGCATCTAGCCAATCTGGTGAATACTACCTTTCTTTAACAAACGTCTTTAGCGTTTCCAAGCTGCAATTTTTCTGTGGTTTCATTAGGTTATGTCTTGGTTCTTGCTATAGCCGGTATTTAATGCCGCGAAATGCATGCAGGCAATCTAGTGTGCGCCGTCATATCTGTGGCCAAGCGTCTGTTGCTAGGTGACGTTGTGCGCACCGCCCGCCGATCAGGCACCCCTCTTCTCCTAGAGCACCGGCGTGCGCGGGTTGGTGGCGGAACTTGGCGTCGAGACAGGGATGCATTGTTCTCGCCGCCGCTGCGAAGCCCGTATCAACCCATCCTGCGCCGCCGCTCTTGCCCGGCCGTGGTGCGCCGTCACTTGTTACGTCGCGCTGCGCGGGATGGCGGTACTTGTTCATGCTAAGCACGACTGTGAAACACATGACTGTGTTTCCCGTTAGAACCTCTACCTCACCGAACCCAAAGTACTGCCTCGAGTTCAATGTTAGTGCGCGTAATAACATCTCTGTTAACGCCACCGTTTAGAATCGGATTGGAACGGAGGAGATGACGCACGCCGGTGTTTTCTTCGTCGTGCGGGCGCAGTGGCCGAGGCCGGGTCGTGTCCGTGGCGCATCGCCCCTGTCTGTGGCCGTTTCCAGTGTTGCCAAGCGGAGAAATTGACCGCTAAACTTTTCAACGAATACCGCCTATAAGGCGTCAGTGGGCACATATTTTACAACGCGCAGCCTCTGAGTGCACTTAATATTCTCGTGTGGCTTATATTCCCATAAAAGGCCCTTGTTCTTGTCAGCTACTTGGTTATCACATCCGCGACACATATAAACGACGTACATATTCGAAGCAACGACGGATTTGTTGTCTGCGCTCCAAAGCAAACCAACCTCTCCCAGTGCCAATATCAGGTCTAAACGAGGCGACAATAAATACAATTCACTTGTGCTGACGTGTTCGAAGGTGACAGAAGTGATGTGCTGCTGCTGTCGCCGACTCCCTCAAGAGCGGCCAAGGATCGTGCAGAACCACCTCCCCGGAGAGCTCTTGTTCGTGTTCGAGCACTCTACCACGACACAGCTGTTTTTTAAGTGCCCTAAACGTGCGATTTGCTTAGAGATGTCATCATAACAAGTTGCTTAGTACGCGGAAAGGTGAACTGAAGCGAAAACGAACCAAAACACTACATGACCACCTATCAGCCACGCAGCGCTAATCCCGCAAACACCGCGTAGAAGCAGCGGCAAGCAGCGCAGTAATCGCGAAACTCGAGGCGTATAATCCTGTTGGCGACAAGGAAGGACGGAAGCAAACTTTAATTAGCGAGGATGGCTTGAAGCCTCAAGGGAAAGGGAAGGGCAGGGAGGATGCAAATAGTGGCCAGCTATGGAGGCTGCACAGACAAAGTTCCAGAGTGCTGTCAATGTATCCATGACTCGCCAAGAGGGCTGAATCCACTCTTCGTATGAGTGAACCCACGCGTCGCGGTGTTGGGTGCGAATACGGCAAAGCCCGGGCAGGACCGCACGAGGGGTGGCAGGTCAGGATTGGATGTACCATGGCATGCATAGCAGATTACAAGGGGGTCCATGAGAGAAGCGGAGGAGCCGGGTACAGATCCGGCCTGTTGAAGTCCGCCGAGGTCTGCAGAAGGGGAAGTTGCCGCCGAGGTTGCCGTCCGAGAACCAACCGGTGCTATGGTGTTGCTTTGCAGGTAGTCGTTGACCGGGGCTAAGATTGAACGTGCCGTCCCCGCCACCTTGCGACGATATCGCGGTTATGGCGGGGCCTGAACGGACACGGTTGAGAAAAACCTGTGCAAAGCGGGATTAGCTTGGAGGCAGAGGATGCGGGTTCTGTGGTACTGATAACTGGAGCTGAAGGGACGCTGGCGCTCCTCGTCAGGATCCAAGTGGGATCCGCTGGCGATGCTCTCCCCGGTCTGACGGCGATAGTATGAAGATGCCTCGCTCGCCAGCCTTTGGGCGCTTATACTACCGGGATGCCCTCCATGGTCAGGGATCCACCGTACTGTTACAGGTGTGTGGAAGATGTTGCGCAGGGAGCTGCATGATCGTTTAATGCAGTGTGCTGCCGAGTGTTTGCGTGGAATTCCAATAAGGGAACGTAAGGCCTTACCAACGTTCGTAAAAATGTGCACATGGTGGTATGTTAGCCTAGGGCATTCTTGCAGAAGAGAATGTGTTAGTAGGCCTCGGCGAATAGCGCGCAGCTCAAGGTTCGTGCTGTCCGGAACCGAGTGCTGTTCAGCCACTCTTGAGCTCGCTCGTTTACATGAAACGGTACATTCAGTATGCGGATCCAACCGCCTGGAGCTGGCTGGAGGGGTTGTCCTCCAATAGTTCAATGAATGCGCTCGCGATTAGTATCTTTACCGCGCAGAGCTAAGTAATTTGTTTTTGTTGCTTACACCTCCATGCCAGTGGGTATGAGAAGGGCCGTGAATATGTCCAAAGCATGTTGCAAGCCCTGTACTGCGACATCGTTCCTAGGGTGATCGTTGGCATCCACCCCGATTGTCACGTCGTCAGATTAAGCGGTCACATGAACCCCTCTGATGGAAGCCACGCCCTTCAGTAGCTTTGCCATTACGACATTGAATAATATCGGGGTCATTATTGCACCTTAAGGTACTCCGCAGTTTTTCTTAAAAAGTGGGAATTCACACGTAATGAGCGTATTTCAAATGTTCTCTTTGCTAGGAAGGCTCACACGAAATTCCCCATTCTTTTACCCGGGTAAGTTTCGCAAAGGTAAGCTTCGCAAAGTACCCGCCGAAGGAGATGGATGCTGTGATCTGTTGCGAGATTGGTTCTGAATTCAGTCTGCATGGGGTGGAAAAAGAAAGCCTCTTCTTCCAAGTAATGGGTAAGTAGCGTAGCAGTCATGCGTTACAGTATTTTTTGCAATGTCGACGTCAGTGAGATTTGGCGTAGATTAGATGTCATGAATGGATCTTTTTCAGGCATGAGTGGAACTGCTGCGCTGAATGCATAGAGGATAGTGGTCGCTACCGCATGGAGAGGCTCCGCCGAGGCAACCCAATGGGGCCGGGACGGCACCAGGTTCGACTCGCGGTACTGGGTCTCCGCCGAAACCAGACGCCGCCCTTCCTCCGGCGAGCCGCGTCGGCGTACCTCCCCAGGAAAAAAGATCGAACCTTTTTCCCGCCTCCGGAAAGGTGCAGTTTTCTGTGACCTTCATGTGTAATATTTTCTTTTCAAGCTGGAACTCTTCACATTTCCTGGAGTAGGGCGCGTGTGGGCCCTGACAATTAATGCAAAGAAGTTGTCGTGAACTACAATTATCTGTGGGATGGATATCTTCGCCGCACTTGGCACAGGTTATTTGGCCCGGACACGAGTTAGTACCATGCCCGAACCGCTGGGACTTAAAACAGCGGTGCGGGTTCGGGATGTACGCTCGGACAGAGCACCGGACGAAACCAGCATTGATGTGATCTGGAAGGACGGAATACTCATATATCAGGTAGATATGTCTCGTGGGTACTACCTTATCGTCTGGTGTTATGGTTATGCGCTTAACAGCCATCACACCTTGACTTTTCGGGCCTTCAAGAAGGTGGGCCTCTTGCCAAATCTGGCTCCGAGATCACGCCCTGCGAGCTGCTGAGGCTGCGTGGGGTGTGACCTTGATTTAAAGATCGGCATTTCGCGTCTGGTCCAGGAGTTTTGCGTACTGCTGTTGACTGTGTATCTAGATCAAGATCACGCCGGTACTTTGGTCTTTAGCTTTATATGATACCCCTGTAGTACTTTCTAAAAACTTTGACCTCAAGAACACGGACTATGAAGCTTTAGGCGTGGGTTGTTCAAGAGATTCACTTACCAAGAAGTGGGGCTAGTTATCAGGTTTTGGATTGTCACGGTGGGAAGGGGTGGGAACGTTACTTCGGTGCAGCCCATTTTGGGGGCCGATCGTTGGGTTTGGGGAATTAAAAAAAAAACATACAGCATGTACAAAAGCCGAGGATGGGGGTACTTTCTTCGCTAGGGTTACCCCAACACCGAGAGAGGTCCCGGAGCTCCCTGCCTGGTTAACATCCGCGCATCCGCCGCACGTTGACCTGGGCTCCGACGGTCAACGTTTGTCGTTTCTGCCCATCACCTTAAATCTCCTAGCTACGGTAGATTAGAGAGCGAGTATGGGGGCTCGGGGTTCAAGGTGTCGACAAAACCGTAACCAAGATTGCTCAAGCTGCCCCGTGCGGAGAGTTATAGCCCATTCAATAGAGCCGAGGTGGTCGTCCGTTGTGTAATCGATATGACTTCTCAGGTTTTCTGGTGGCCGGGCTTTACGTTTGTTCGGAGGGGCTTGGGATGCTTCAAGGTCTACGTCGGTGTCGGAAGGCGTGGGGAGCCGGGAGGCGGGTTGGAACTGTGTGTGGCCAGAGTTTTGCGGAGAGCGATGTTTGGATTTTCTAGGCGAATATTTTCTTTGTGTAGCTGTGCAAGCTCGGAACGTATGACCTGTAGTTCTCGAGGAGGTCTGGGGAATAGTGAGGTACATTTGGAGGTGGGGGATTGTTGGGAGTCAGACGTGGGCGTCTCATCTTGTAATGTTGAGGGTCTTGCTCTTTCGTTGGGGGCCATTGGGTGTTGTAGCCTTGCTGCGTAGGTTAGTCACCATAAACTCGGAGTTATCACACGAGATTGACTTGTCGTTATCAAGTAAAAACTTCTTTTCTGGAGATTATTTGCGTTTCACCAATGCTGAGCTGGACATGTTTTGGAAGTATTTTGCGAGCGTTTTAGCCTGGCCTTCCAGTGTGTCCCCTGTTGTACTAACAAGGGGCAGGCTGCGTGTTTGTTGTCTTCTGATTTTGCGTATTCGTGTCCACATTTTTCATGTGTCTGTGCAGGTGTTTATTGATGTTATGAACGAACGCGAACTACCTTGTTTTGCCTCAGGGCGCACATGTTTTGCAAATGCCATTGCCCCTGTCAAAAAAAAAATTCCCCGCATTTCCCAGAGGGGAAGAATGTGAAAGTGCGAATGCACGAGTTGAATTTGCACGGTTCGGTAATGTTCGCGAAAGAGAGATCACACACACACACGCAACTACAAAGAAAGAAAGATGCATTTATTCACAGACACCTATTTGTGTTATCGTTGTACTTGATTGCTAGAGCGGATCTCAGCTTTGAAATTTCGTGTCAGTACTCCTTTAAGCGGGTGCATTAGCCCTTCTCACGCCCGATTCTTGGCCAATCCCCCACGTGGGTATGTGCCATGTCAGCGGCCAGGCAGCGCGCGCCGATCTCCCCCGTTGCCAAGGAAGACGAGGAGATTCCTGGCCAATCCCCCACGTGGGTATGTGCCATGTCAGCGGCCAGGCAGCGCGCGCCCATCTCCCCCCGTTGCCAAGGAAGACGAGGAGCGCGCGCACCCGCAGCTGTTGCTATGCGGACGGCGGCGGACGCTTCAGGCTCGCTTAAGAAGTGCATTCACACTTAAAAAAGTTTACCCGACTTGGGGTACCGACGAAGGATACCCCACGCCTTGTTCTGGGCCTGTCGCCCGCGCCTACAGTCCACATTGCACCATGGCCTCGTCTGGTTGGGTGGGGCACCAGAGGAGTGGGGAATGGACTTTTCGGCGGCATCGAGAATGTGCGCCGTGAGGAGTTGGGAAGGTTTCACCGTGTAGGTGTCCAATGGATGTGTGGTGTAGTTTGGATGTCTCTATAAATGTATTCCAGTTAGCGCTTGCTTCATCTAATCTGTTTTGGGAAGATAGACTACGTGGGCCTTATCCCATATATGTTAGTCAGGTGGGGAAATGGTCACTGCCCTATCGGTCAGTGCCCACGCTCACTAGAGCAAAGGAAAGAGAACTGCGGAGCCAAGAGCGAAGCCGAGAAATGAGTGTGAGTTGTGTCCTATGTTATAGTCTGTAGGCTGTTTGTGGTTGAAAAGGCCTGCTCCAGAGGATGTTAAAAACCCTTCTATCGGGCGATCTCGGGCATCCGTGTGAGAAGGGCCCCAAAGGGCATTGTGTGCATTAATGTCACCGGTTAAAATGTATGGTTCGGGCAGCTGGTCAACCAGCACCTCGAAATCAGAGCTCGAGAATGCAATATCACGAGGAATGTATATGGAGCATACCATTATAGAACTATTAAATATTATCGTGCAAATTACTACAGCCTTAAGGACAGTGTTCAAAGTGATAGAGTGGCATGGTAAGGATTTCTGGACGATTATGGCAACACCGCCGGGAGTGCGTTTGCAGACATCCCTGTCCTTTCTGAATACCATATAAGTATTCAAGAAATTGGTGTGATTGGAATTCAAATTTGTTTCCTGAACACCTATTACACTTGGCTGATTGGCATACAGTATTTCCTTTACATCGCCACGACTTTTAAGAAGGCCTTTGCAGTTTCATTGGGTTATGTTTTCTCTTCCCATTATGAACTGGTCGGAGCTAGTTGAGAGTGTTGTTTATGCATCGTCTTTTTGGGCTTGGACTCTCGGCGGGTGCATTTTCGGCTTTTCTACAGGTTTGGATGCTGGAACTCGTTCCTTCTCCTGTGAGAAAGAGAGAAACGGTCCCACGTCCATCTCATCCTCGGATATCATAGGAGTGCCCGATGCACCCTACCGCTACTGCCGAAGATATCGGGAGCACCACAGGTGGAACGGGCCGTGCGGCAGAAGTGGGAACCGATGCGGGACCCCCTGTGTCCACCGCCTCTGCAGCCTCCATTGGAAGCAGAGAGGGTGAGGAAGGAGGCGCTAGAGAGGTATCGTCGCGACGGTGACCGTTGCCACCACAGCCGTTGCTGGCTAACAAGTGCTGTGGTGGTGGGCTGGGCTGCCTGAGGCAACCCGATGGGGGCGGAGGCGGAACCAGGTCTGATTCGCTGTACTGGGTTCCCGCCGAAACCAGACGCCACTCCGACCCCCGCCGAGGCGCGTCGGCGTACCTCCCCATGTGGAAAAACGCGAACCTCTTTCGCGCCTCTGGGAAGGTGATGTTTTCTGAGACCTTTGTGTTTATTATTTGCTTCTGAAGTTGAAACTTCTGGCATTTTATGGAGTACCCCGTGTGTGGACCCTGACAGTTAATGCAAAAAAGTTGTTGTGAGCGACAGTATCTCTGGGGCAGTCATGTTCGGCGTGTTTGGGACAGGTTAGTTGTCCCCGACACGAGTTGGTAGCATGCCGGAACCGCTGGCACTTGAAATGGCGCCGTGGGTTAAGGATGTACGCTGCAACAGAGCGCCTGATGAAACCAGCATCTATGTGGTCTGAAAGGACAGATCAGTCAAATGTCAGGATGTTATGCCTATTGGGTACTTTTTTATTATCTCTTTTTATGGTTATGCGCCTGACTGCCATTACACCTTGACTTCTGAAGCCTTCAAGAAGATCGGCCTCTTTTTTGTTGCTAGATCTGGCTCCGAGACCACGCCCTGCGATCTGTTGATGCTGTGATGGGGCGTCACCTTGATATCAAGATCGGCAATTCGGGTCTGCTCCAGGAGTTTTATGGCCTGCCTTTGACTGTGTACCTCGACCAAGATCTCGCCTGTCTTCTTAGCTTCGTAGGATTCCCCTATATACTTTCAAAAATTTTGAAATGAAGACCACGGACAGTGAAGCAATAGACCTGGCTTATTCAAAAGATTCAATTACCAAGAAGTTAGGGTATTTATCATGTATTGGGATTGCCCAAGTCGGGAGGGGTGGAAACGATACTTCGGTGCGGCCCCTTTTAGGGGGCGGATGATTGGGTTTGGGGAATCAAGAAAAAACCATACGGCATGAATAGAACCAGGGGGCGAGAGTTCTTTATTATCTCGGGTTACCCTGATACAGAGTGGGGTCCCGGAGCTCTCTGCCTGGTTAACAGAAAGGGAGCCCATCCGCCGGAGCTTAACCTGGGCTCCGACGGGCACAGTTTGTGGTTTCTGCCCTTCACCCTACAATTGATAGCCACATTAGATTGCAGCATCAGTATGGGTATCGGATACCGCGGGGTCGCCAATACCATCACCAAGGTTGCTGAAGGTGCCACAGGGGGGGGAGGAGAAGGCAATCATTTGACTTGAGTGTGTGAGTAGTAACGCGTGAGTGGGTTTCATGTGGTAAGATGGTGTGGAGTGAGAAAAGGAAGAGCCCATACCCAAAGGGAAATTGGCCCGAGAAGAAGATGATTGAAGAAAAGACTTAGAGAAACAAGGCTCAGCTTTTGAGATGGCGAGAAGGATTTTGATGGGACCAATGAAGAAGATACACAGGGTGATCGAAGCGGAGGTGGAGAGCTGGACCAACAAACGGGCTCCTCACACGGTACAATGCGAGCTGAAGTGGTTGACAACGAAGTTGGAGTAGGGAGTGGGAAACGATATCTTGGAAGGAATGGTGGCAAGTTCGGGTCGAGCATCGGGGCTTCCAGGTGGTAATGCCACCCCCGGAAACGAGAGCTGGTTGACCGGTATTGAGCCCCCTCAGCCCTGAAGGTGCCCTTTCTTGAGAGCGCACCCGTGGCATCGCACCGCCGGCGACCGCTCGGGCCGTGCCCACAACATACCAGCCGGCCTCGCACCGTTGTCATCGGGCATCTTAAAACCACCTATTACCAGTAGCTTTGCACTGCTGGCCTCCTGATGAGCCATGCTCCTCAAGGAACCTGTGGCATCGCACCACGGTCATTCATGATGATGATGATGATGTTTAAATTTAATGGCGCACGTCCAACTAAGGGCAAAAAGCGCCAAGCAAAAGTCATTTCATGAGTGCGGCATGAAAATAAAATACACCATTTCAGTAAGAATAAACAAAGTAAAATATAACGTAATGAAGTTGACTGGTGTATAGGGCCAGATTGTCAAGATGCTGATAGGAGATGAGATGTAAAAACTTTACGCCGGTAAGAAACTCAAAAACACCTTTGACTGGAAACATGAGCTCGTCTCCTAAGAAGTATGACTTGTGTTGTGGAATACGTGGTGTGTATAGTTATGGGAACTGTTTGCATCGTGTTATTTCAAGTGCCTTGCATTGAATGAGTATGTTGATTACGGGTAGGCCCTCTCCACACCCTCTGCAAATAGGTCTTGGGGATCCAGTGAGCAGGTGGGACTGTGTTACATGTGTGTGGCCTGTCCGTAACTTTGCCATGGAAACTTCTGTATGTCTAGCATATTCAAAACGTTAGGCAGTGAATACATGTGAACGGAGTTTAAAAATGCTTTTACCCTGAGTTGTATATCCAATTAGCGCAAATAATTCTGTCTGTAAACCCTGCTAGTGCAACCAATCGTTTTCATTATGCCCCAATACTTGTCAAATGCCGTCCAGAACAAACCTATTGGCATAATGGTCGGGGTATGATGCTCGTGCTCTGAAGTTTTGTTCAGTGCTACCAAAACTGCCAAAATTTCTTCCTGAGTAGGCGGGCTGTGAAATACTCTGACTTCATTCCTTGTGTTCAAGGACTGTCGGATAGATTTGTCCTAATTTATTTTGAAGGTTATTTTGAAATTTATTTTGAATGTTTCAATTTATATAATTAATAAAAATAGATTAAAGAACTACGTTCAAGGAATACGGCGGGGGGCTTATAATAACTATAAAGAAATCTAAACTGAAAAACAATGATCAGGCCGCAAGCGCAGGCTTGCGATTATAACACAAAAGTAGAGAAAGTAAAAAAAGTAACTACTTTGGAAGGTGGTTATGGCTGACCCCAACAAAAAGATACTAATGCTCACAAAATAGCGATATGCTGGGAAGCAAACGGTGGCCATTTTAAATGAATAAAATGTGAGCTGCCTCGAACATTCAAAACGAAAAATTTACAACTAATGCCGGTTGTGGGTGGTAACAGAGGTAGATAAAACAGGGCACATTAATACACCACTTAAAACCAAAAAAAGTTCGGCTGAACAGGCCATTAAAAAAATATTAATTGGAGTAACACTTAAGAACAGGAAATGAGCATATATGAATGGAAACTCGAGTAAAATAATATGCAGCTTGAAATAAATAAACAAACATTCTTCCTGTGGCAATGTCTGCCCGTGGACAATAATGTAACACGGGGATACCAAGAGATCTTGTAGAAGAAGGACTGGGACAATACCACACAGAGGGATGAAATAAAATACTTTTGGGTGAAGAGAGTACGGCAGTGGATAAGGGCAGGAGCGATTGAAAGTCAATGTTACAGGCCTTCTTCCTGCAGCAGAATTGAATACGCTTATGTTGCTGTTGATGATGATGATGTTGATGATAACGCCATGTCCACAAATTTTAGTTAACCGTCCTACCGACACCTTTATCGTACGTGATAACTACTTTTCACTCTTGTGAATTCATCTGAAATATTGGTTATAGCGTTAAACGAGGCAAAGGCGTTTTGAACATTTCTAATGAATCTTTCAGGTTATTTCATCCCAGCTGCGTGTAGTACCACGTACCACAGTACCAGTGAGCTTCCTCACTCAGGAATCGTAAGGACATTATTACAAGCCGGCCTATAAGAAAGATGGGGGATTCCATCACAGCCGCGAAACACTTTTTCAAGAGGTCGCAAGCCTGCGTGCCGTTTTTCTGTGCATTATAAACATCCCCAAAATGTTAGAAATATTCAAGGGCACTCCACAATGGCACGTGTCATAGTGCAGGTGTGGCTTGTTGCTTAGGCATAAAAACTCGTGAATAGACATTTTAATATAATTGCTAATAGAAACCCCATTTCTGCGCCGGTACTCTGCCGGCTGTAGGGCATATGTATCGTATGTTTTATTGCAGAACGTGTATATTTTATTCAGAAGGAATTTTATTTCTAGTACGCGGTAAAAATGGAATTGCTGAATTTATTCATTGAAGGTTGCTTACAGAATACCAAAATGAGAAATATGCTCGAATCTCCACAAATGCAATGTGAGGCTATTCGCTAGGCGACAACACTTCTCGGAAACGTGCTCCGTTATCCTCATACAAGCGGTTGGAGTCACACGACTTGGAGGCATATAACCGCCTGAAATGGGTTGTTTTCATTTTACTAGGAAAAGGAGTGTTAGAGAGCCATGGTGGTGCGGTGTATAAGCACGATACCTCAAGAAACCTGAACTCATTGTGCAGGCGGTTGCTTATTCTGGTTACCTTGAAACGAAGCTTTAATGCACGAACAGGTATTTTGTGGTTACTTTTTTTCCTAATTGTTATATATTTTAGAAACTGCGGTTGCACTTGCCGCTACTAGCATACGCCTAATTTTTGATTTACAGGACGAAGCTTCGAGTTCATCGCAAAGGAACAAGAAGGAAAGAAACCTACGTAGAATTTGAAACCAAACGTTAAGTTGTTTGGACCGCTCCCGAATCGTTGTACAAGGTGGTGTTACAGCACAGGGATAAAAACAGTCACCTTCTTTTCAAGTAGTTGGAGTGCCACTGGTTACAACCCCTAAGTGGAGGAAAGAAGACCTTGAAATTTACATCCAATACCGTGGAGACGAGTACAGCTCCCCCGGTTGCGTAGTGGTTATCGCAGCATATCTGTATTTGGAGGCCGCGTGTTCGGTCGTGACCCACCAAGAAGCCTTTATCCACTGTTTTTGTATCTATGAACGTTTAGAAAATTATATCGGTCACAAGGTGAATACAGAACGTTAAATTTTACTCCTTTCTCTACTCTTACGTTCCAGATTACCTACCCCATTTCAGTCCAAATTCACTATGCATTCTTGGTGCGGAGGACACAACCAGAATGATATATATATATATATATATATATATATATATATATATATATATATATATATATATATATATATACATATCTATGGTTAAAAGAACTACATTTTCGAACACCAGTCAAATTTATGAAAAAAGGGGGGCCAACGTCGAAAAAGAAATGGTTTTCAACGTTAAGGCCGGTCCTCCGGCCGAAACGTTAAAAACTATTTCTTTTTTTCTACGTGTACCCCTTTTTATATATAATATATATATATATATATATATATATATATATATATATATAGTCTGGAAAGATAATAAATCACACAGAGCGCGAAAAAATAAGGTTAGTAGAGACAGAGACACATGAGAAAGACGTAGGAAAAGAAATAAGTTTTGACATTTCAGGAAGAGGACTTCCTTTCGTCATAGTATATATATACAGGTATATATATATATATATCTATATATTTATACAGAAAGATAGGTCGACAGTCTACAACGCCAAAATAGGAATAGGGGTGTGGTTGGGCTCATTTTTTACTACAGTTAATGAAGTTAACATTTTTACGGAAGAAAGAAAGAAAAACACGCGCCCCGAGTGGGGACCGAACCCACCCCTTTCTACTCGATCTCGAATGCCTTACCGATTCGGCTATCTGGGCGACTGTGTTCCCCTTCACTCTCTGGGCTATTTATATTTGCTAGAAGTGTATCTGACGCGAGGGTTATAGCCAGCGCCAGTCTGACTACACGGGGAGAAGGGGTCCTTCTTTTTCAACCCCCGGGGCGCGACTCGAATGTCTACAGCCTGTCATGAACGGGTAACTGGCGGGAAGCCCTCTTATGCTACCTAGGCATCAAGGCTGCAAGAACACTTCTAGTAAATATAAATAGCCAAAACAAACAAACAAAAAAACAAAAAATATATATATTTTGGTATATATTTTGGTTTTGGGTGAGAGGTGTGGGGTACGACGCCGCGGACAACAGAGTCCCTAGATCTGCGTCGAAGCCGTCGCGTTGCTCGCCTCCCGCCCATCCAAGAAAAGATGGCTCCGCCTGCAGGCAATTCCCAGACACCCCCGACGGGCAGCTGGCAGCCCCATCGGGAACCCCGGTCATTTTCAGGGAAGGCCGGAGAAGACGTGGATGAATGGCTCGCTCATTATGAAAGAGTGAGTAAATATAACCCCTGGGACGCTGTGGCCCGACGCGCGAACGTCGAAATCTACTTGGACGAGAAAGCACTGACGTGGTTTGAAAACCACGAGGCAGCGTTGACCACATGGGAACGGTTTGTTGAATAAACTAGGAAGGGATTTGGTGACTCGATTGCGAAGACGAAGAGGCCCGAGCAGACGCTTCTCCAGAGAGCGCAAATGCCCAGGGAAACTTGTACAACTTGCATTGAGGAAATCATCAAGCTGCGCCCGGTCGTTGACGCCAGCATGCCAGAAGATGACAGAGTTGGGAATGTCCTCAAGGGGATCGCAGAAGACGTATATAATTTCCTTATCGGCAAGGACAACTTGAATACGGTCACCGATGTGATTCGCCACTGCCGTACGTTTGAAAATTTGAAGGCGCGTCGGATTACGCCCAAGTTTGGCCGACTGACCAACGTCACAACGGTGGCCGGCGTGGAAGTCAGCTCGTCTGCCGACCTCTCTGCGACTATCCGACTAATCGTTCGGGAGGAGCTCCTCCGGCATGAAGACGTAACGCGTTGCTGGACACCCTCTCGCGACGGAAGCTTCCTCCGCGATGCGTCACCTACTTGTTGCCATTCAGCAACACATTTTGGCTCCTCACGGCCGTCGGTCTACATTGCTGACGTGGACGACTACCAGCGAAGGGGCGTGTACAACTATGGCGCCCCACTACCAGCCATGGGAAGATTTCACCGTGATTCCAATCGTACAAAGGGCGTCTACTACCCGGAAGAGCACAATCGCTCGAATTTTTCAAGAAGGCAATTCTCGCCTGGTCAGCAGTATCCTCGTCGCGAACCACCCACCTGCAATCGATGTGGACTAGTCGGCGTATATTTCGCGGTTTTGTCGCCATCGGCGCCAAGTACCCAACGACGATCCCACGTTCACGTTTCCTCGGCCCAATAACCTCAACCCTGGCACTCGATGGTATCCACCACTGTCGTAAACACGTAACGACCAGCCGACCGGTCCACGCAATGGCTCCCCCGCTTCGGACAGAAGTTTGACTCCACCTTCTCTACGCCAGGGCCAGTCTTCATAACCTCGGCGCCGTCCAATGTCGCCACCACCGGGAAACTAGCCGGCGCGGCCGATGGAGGTGAGGTCGCCGGACAGCCTTTGCGAAATATACCTCTGCCCGTTTACATGGTCGAAAGTAAGATTGAAGTTTTAATTGATGGTGTGCCAACGATGGCTTTGGTTGACACTGGGGCAACAGTTTCTGTCATGAGTAAGGGATTTAAAGACAGCCTTGGGACTAAAAGAATGTTCAGCTGGGATCGCAGTGCCACATTTCGAGGCGTTGGTGGTGAACCGTTGTGGCCCCTTGATAATTGAACCGTGGATGTGTCATTAGAGGCAAAAGCTTCAAAGCAGAATTTGCGGTACTTCAGAAGTCTATACACGAAGTTATTCTCGGCATTGACTTCTTACAAGAATGTGGAGCTAAGTTAGATTATGCGACTGGCGAACTCTGTGTAAGCAGTGTTCTTTACTCTGCACTTGCCGAAGAATCTTTACGTTGGAGCAAACATGCTTTGGTTTTTTCGGAAGACATTTTATTTTCGGAAGACAAGAGGCGGACCGCTGCAAGTGAACAAATGATACAACAAACCACTCCTACCATCGTCCTGCAACAGAGCGGGAAATCACCAACGTTCCGCAGATTCCCCGCAGAAGACACTGAGGACTGGTTGGAGAAAGTAGAGCAAGTCTATATCTATAACAAGTGGGATGACGAAGAAACTTTCCACCATGTTTTCTTCAATTTAGAAGATGCACCACGAACGTGGTTCGAGAACCATAAAAGCTCGGAAACCCACTCGCTATCTTGAAAAACGAGTTCTTAAAACATTCGCCACCATCGTGTGGAAAGAACGAGTATCACGTTTGTAGGACACGCGCACGCAGTACCCCAGCGAAGGGGTCGTGATCTTCGTTGAGGAGATAATGGAACTATTCACCATACGGAGCCCGAAATGACTGAAGGAACGATTCTCAGATTTTTAATGAGAGGAGCGAAGCAAGTACTGTTTGCCTGCCTTGTCCGAAACACTCCAAAGACGGTGGCCGAATGAACGTTTGAGGCTGTCGCATTGGTGAAGGCACGGGAGATTCGTTGCGAACCGTACGACGACTCCATCAATGTGCTAGCTGCGGAGACTTTCGGTGTCGGGGCTATAAGCTCCGATGCATTACCCGAGACAATCCCCGCGATCGTCAGGGAGGAGCTTCGGAATTTGTTTCCAACGACGCCACAACACCAAGTGACTTCCCTGAATGACGTCATCCGAGAAAACGTCCAACAGGCACTGGGGACTTCAACGCCATCCGAAGCAGTCCGCGAGCGCCAAGCTATGACGTATTCCGCAGCTTTTCGTCTACCCCACACTGCTTGAACCCATCGTCGCCAAGTCCCGCATTACCACCGTCCCCGGTCGCTCTCCCGACACCCCATAGCCCAAAACCAGACGACGAGGATGACGGACGTATGGTGAACCGCCCATAATTGCTCGCTGAGCTAACACTGGGGGGAGGTCGACCACATCTATCGTCGCGGCCTGTTCGGCAGGCTCGGTTTCGAAGGCTTCTCCGTCGGTGCTCCTACCCATACCAGTTGCCGCACCGCCAAATCAATGCTGACTTCGCACGTTCGCACGTGGAAGGTCTCAGAGCTCACGCCGGGAAACTAAAAGCATCAACTTCAGGAGGTGAAGTTGCTCTAAGGCGAATAACCGAAAAACCCCCAAACGGCAAAAGAACTCGCCGAAGGCAGTGATTTACGAAATGCCCTCATCCCGACCACCCTACCTGACCCTGAGACGACTCCCGAACACGACGACAGGCACACGGCGCGACACGTACCCGACATGACCGAGACAGCCGCTGAGAAGAAGACTACAACAACGACGCACAGTGCACGACCGTCGATACGCAGAAGCCTAGATGGGACGCCAGACGCACGCGGAACTCGAGGAAGGCAGCGTCTAACGTCAAGGTGTCCATCAACAGGTTTGATATAGTCGTTCACACAAACACTGGAGTCGACTACTCACTAATGAGCACATCATTCACGTCTAAGCTGAAAAAAAGTACCACAGCAGGAGGCCATCATGTAACAGCAAGTGGACCATTCACATAACGCCTCACTATAGATGGCACCACGTACCCTGATGCATACGTCATTTTGCCTAACTGCTGCCGCAACGTAATACTCAGAAGGGACTCTTTGACCGGCAACGGTGCAATAATTGATCTGCGGATATCATATCGAAAACTTTGTCCTCCGGTCACCGCACGACGCCGGAACCAAACCCAGAACACCGTGCTGATGTAAGGATCGCGGATGATCATGTCACCCTGCACCCCTCTCAAGCTATATGATCACCGTTTACTGTGAAGATGCTGTTCTTGGCGTGGATGCTATTGTGGAGGGTGACCATTGTTTGCTTCTCTACCGCGGTGTCTCCGTTGCAAGATTCAATGCGCGTTTAAGCAATGCAAATCCCACGTTTCGGTTACCAATTTCACCGAGTAACAGTATCTAAAGAAGGGCGCTGCAATTCCGTTCCTCAAAGAAACGCTAGAAACAATCAAGTGATCGCGGTCGCCATCCTTAAACACGCACGCGCAGCTGTTTTCAAGCTGCCGCTTCCTTTCGACGTGAACCTGGTGCGGCCGCAAGAAAACCGGGAGAAATAATTAGATTTGCGGCGTCACTACAGCGAGTGTTTTTTGTCGAACTCAAAATTATGTCATACACCCTTTGTGAAGCTCCAATTAGTACCCGAAGATGAAGCACGACCTACCCGACAGTCACCGTACCGCGTTTCCTTACACGAGAGGGAAACCATCCCGACAAATGTCAAAGACATGCTCAGCAATGGCATTATAGAGCTATCGAAAAGTGCTTGCGCAGCTCAGGTCGTATTCATGAAGAAAGAAATACAGCACACTGGGGTTCTAGGTTGACTATTGGCGACTCAACAATATCACCAAAAAAGACGTGTACCCACTGCCAAGAATCGACGACGCCCTCGAGCACCTCTTCCACGCAAAGTACTTCTCTTTGATGGATTAGAAGATGGGCTTCTGGCAAATTTAAGTGAACAAGTGTGACTCAGAGAATACTGGATTTATAACACCCGATGGCCTATACGAGTTCAAGGTGATGCCGTTTGGGCTGTGCACAGCACCAGCAATCTTTCAAAAAGTCATGGACACTGTGCTGACTTGCCTGAAGTGGCCCACTTGCCTCGTATAACTCGACGACGTTATGAGGTTAGCCAGGGCTTGCGACGAACGCCTTACAAGGTTGGAGTCCTTGCTCGAGGCCATTCGTAGGTATTGGTTAGCGCTGAATACTGAAAATTGCCGTTTCACGTACGATGAGCTCACGTTTTTGTGCCACGACGTCAACGCCACCGGAGTCCTGCCTGAACCGGCGAAACCATTAAACATAGCGAACTTCCCGAGACCTGAAGACAAGAAGGGCATCCTCAGACTGTGCGCATACAACCGGCGCTTCGTCGCAAACTTCGCACTCATTGGAGAGCCGCTCACAGGCTTCACCAAAGACCACACCACTTTTAGTTGGGATACGTGCGTAAGGCGAAGAAGTCTGCGAGCTGAAACAGCGCCTGCAAAGCCCACCCGTGCTCGGTCATTTCAACAAAAATGCCGAAATGGAAATGCTCACGGACGCCTGTGATATAGACTCGGGTGCCGTCCTCGTCCAAAAACAAATCGGTTGCAAAAAGGTAATCGCCTATGCCAGCCATGGTCTATCGAAGAAGAAGAAAAACTACTCCGCCTCCATGAAAGAGTGCTCGGATATCATATGGGCCATTTCAAAGCTTCGCCCTTCCGTGTATGGTAAACCGTTCAAGGTTGTGACAGACCACCATGTGCTGTGTTGGCACACCAATTTAAAGCACCCCTCTGGCCGTCTTGGGTGATGGTGCTTCCGCCTACAAGAATTCGACGTTGCATTCGTCTATACGTCTATAAATCCTGTAGGAAACGCTCCCACGCCTACAGTCTGTCCCGCACCTCCGTCGACCCAGCCCCTCAAGACTCTTATGCAGACAGCACGTTTTTCACAGCTGTGACAGAGGGCGACCTAGCCGCCCAGCAGCCTGCTGACCCGGAGTTACGCGTCATAATCGAATACCTCGGAGGCGCAGTGTCGACGTGCCTAGGGCCTCCAAACGCAAATTACTAGCATTCAGTCTCAAAAACTCAGTCTGGCTAAGAAAATTTTGAATCGCGGAAGAGAACAAATTATCTCCTTTTAATCTCTGAATAAGTTTGCGGTCTAATATTGGAAGCGTTCCACGACGACCTGTTGTCCAGACATCCCGGCACAGCTCCCACTATTAGAAAAATCAAGGTGAAGTACTACTGACCCCGCCTTACAACAGATGTATCCTACTTCTTCCGGAGCTGGCGTGACTGCTAGCGACATAAAAACGCCGCCAACAGACCGCCGGACTTCTGCAGCCGATCGCCATCCCATCGAGGCCCTTCCAACAGATTGGAATGAACCTTCTGGGTCCGTTCCCCTACGTCAAGATCCGAGAACAAGTGTATTGTTATAGCGACAGACTACATGACGCGCTACGCAGAGACCGCCGCTCTTCCGAGGGGGGCTGCGCAAGAAGTCGCGAATTTTTTCATAAACCAGAGGGTGCTACGACATGGAGCCCCTGAACTCCTTATGACGCACCACGGAGCGGCCTTTACGGCAGAGAAGATCCAAGGAATTTTACGCTACAGTAACTCGGATCACCGAAGAACGATGGCATACCACCCCCAAACGAATTGACTAGCGGGACGCTTGAACAAGAAGATTGCGGATATGGTGTCTATGTACGTCGACATTGAACATAATACCTGGAAAGAATTGCTCCCGTACGTCATGTTTGCGTACAACACGGCTATCCAAAAAACTATGTGGATGACACCGTTAGAGCTTGCCTATGAAAGACGGCCGACTACAACGCTTAAGGCCATGCTTCCGCACGCAGAAGACGACAACCTCAATGCCTACGTGCAAGGATACCTTCGCGCTGCGGAGGAGGTCCGCGGGCTTGCTCGATTTCGTACAGCGGACATTCAGCTAGTGGATGTCGGACGCTACAATCTCCGACGCCGAAACTCCCAGTACCACCGACGGGATCGTTTGTGTGTTTGGACTCGCATCCCATGACGCGGACTCAGTGAGAAGCTTCTGCGACAGTATATTGGAGCCTACCGCATTTTATGACGTGTTGGCCAACTTGCCAACGAGGTCATGCCCGGCGGTGATTCCCAAACATCAAGACGACGCCTGCGGCCCGAAGTCGTCTACGTGGTTCGGTAAAAACCTTACCACTCTAGATGACCGATTTTGGTGTTTGTTCGGACTGTACTTCTATTTTCGCATCTAGTCGATGCACTCTTACAGGGGGGTAATACCGCCAACCTTGATAGGGTTTGTTAGTTCATGTTTTCCGTTTGCAACCTGGCTATCTGTGTTATCTGTGTTTAAAGTGAAGCCGCATTTTTATGCCACAGGTGTTATCTCTTTTGATAGGCAGAGTTTTCCAACTAACGTCTAGAGTGAAGAAGAATCTTCTTTGATGCAGAGTGTTAGGGATATAATTCGATGGTTTGGGAAACACTCGCGCCGGTACATAAACTCCCGCAGAGCGGAAGCCGCGGTATTCGATTCGCCGACCCACGTCTATGCACGCCACTTTGTTTACTGCTCATTCGCAACCTGAGTATTTTTGGAGTGGTTAGGGGGCACAAGTTCACTCCAATAAACATGGTTTTTCTTCCGGGCAGCAGTGTTATCGTTGGGGTTGTGACAATATATTGTTCGGGGCAATGAAATCAACCAAATTTTATCTTGTGAGGGCGGGCTCAGAAATAATGTT
>JABSTR010003842.1:0-25779 GCA_013339765.2 Haemaphysalis longicornis | reverse complement strand
GCAGCGAGCTCCTCTCTCGTGTACGTCATGGAGGCAGTCTCGAACTTTTTCATTTTCTCTGGGCGCTGGGCCCTTATGGGCTGACAGTACCTTAGGTAAAAATTCTGCTCCAGTTCGTACGAGAGACTGAACAGGACAAATCTCTCTAGATCGGAGACAGAGCAAGTGTGTCACGAATCTACTCTTTGGCCTGTGGCGTTCGTCCTGTTTATTTTTCTTGGGTTGGTGTTGTTACACCACATTTTTCCCCGTCGTTTACTTTTCATTTTGTTTCAGATTGCGTTTACATTAACGATTTTCTTTTCAATTGTATTTTATGTCCGGACGCTGCTGGCAGCATTCTCTTGTTTTGCTTGTCTTTTTTTCAAGTTTCATGTTTTTCTTCTTCTTGCTGTAACCCTAATGTCTGATATTCACCACTCATCAACCTAGTCACCCCACATCTGGTGTAACAAGCCTTGTCCCTAGCATAGCTGACTTCACCAGTTCAATTAAAAGCGTTCTTCCCTTTCTCTACCTGATTTCTGAAATAAATTCTGTGACTCTTGCCTCAATCATCGTTATTCCAATGTAGAAGATGTAATTTAGGCTCGTTGAAAGAGCATCGGGGTGGGGCTACTGACGCTATGAGGATACTGGCATATATGTAATTGCGATAACGGGCCCCATGGCTGTGCCATTAATTTGGAGATAAAGCACTGTCGTATTCAATGTGAGTGTATGATGAGAAGAACTAGGGTTTCTAATGGGCCAGGGGACACACACAAGCAGAAATTAGTCACCATGGCATGAGTCTCGGAAAAGATGCCACTAGAATGAGGAATGTTAGCATTGAAGGAAGGAACATCCACGGTGATGTCAAAACTGCCATGTGGGGACCTGTAGGCCTGAAAACTCATGGACGATTGCCCTGTATCTTTTGTTTGACTACAATCAATTTATGCCGTAAAATAAAAGCCAGGGGATAAAAAAATGCTCTCCGAATTCAACCCGAACCCACGACATTCCGAATACATGACCGATGGCATACCAACTAAGTCACCAGGGAGGCTTTGCAACCCTATGCATCCTCGAGTATTTACAGGAATGTAATTGTATCCCACCTTTGGGCGTCATAGCCCACTGCGCTTCGTAACTAGGAGTGAAAATGACCTTGTTGTTGAACCCCGAATAGTGACTTGAGCGTCAACAACGTATGCTGATTGGGGTAAAGCATATAACTCTCCTGGCTACCTATAGAACCAAGACTACCAGAAGCGACATGGAAGTCTGACTCACATTCAAGTGCCGGGTTAGGAAAGCCAGCGCAGCAGCATTTATCTACAGTTTTCTGTGTTGTTTATAAGAAATGTCCTTCAGAAAAAAAGCTAATCAACTCCATCTTCTATGCATTACTTTGTTGTTCTCACTTGCCTAGTTAACGGTTTTCTTTTTTTGGTGTTTGTAGATATATTGGCTAGCTGTAGGTTAGCCGTTGCACGTGGATGAACAAGGAAGATTCAGATCTACCAAGACATGCACACGTCCCACAAAAAGATGGCAAAAGGCTTGTGAAACCCTAGTTGAAAAACGCACGCAAAAATACTACAGCTTTATCACACATGTCGAGCTACTAAAAACACAACATACTAGAGAGGCTAAACTCACCATACGGACATGAAATACAGACACAGACATGAGTGCTACAAGAGCGTAGGTGTCGTCTATGCTCGTGTTTGAGATGTAGTTCTTTTACAACGAATTTGGAGCTTTTTTAGAGTCCTACATACATATCTATCCTGCGAGTTCTAATTTGCAGGCAACTGTGAAGAGAATGTAGTACAGTAGAAGCTCGTTAATTAGAACTTCCGGTTCATCGAACTTACACCTGTACCAGGCACGGCTTTGTATACAGTAGACTCTCGATAAACGGAACTTCAAGGGACCGGAAACAGGAGTTCCGTTTACTGAGAGAGATGTTGTAAGTGCAAATTTATGTGCGTTACACACTTCTAAGGGCATTTCATGTAACTCTAACCACTAGAAAGTAACTGTAGCTGATAGTTTTCAGAAAGCAAGAAAACTACAAGAAGCGTAGGCACAGCATTCACAAAGTTGATTTAGCAACAATGAGTCGCTGTGCACAACAAAATGCGTCAATTATTTTTGTTTGAGTCCTTGCAACTGCATCTTCACGGAGGCTAGAGGCCTCAACTTCGCGAGTGCTTACGAGCCACCGAATTTAGAAGACGGCCACGTGGTAATGAAGGATGAATAGCACAACGATGGCACGAACGAGACGACAGGAGGTGAGCCCTGTACCCTCGGCGTCTAGAATCGAGACCGAACGAGTGGAACAAGAACTGCGATGCTGCATTCGTTGTGCTAGCACGGCTAACCACTTACGAGACGAGGCTTACGAGGCCAACAAGGCTAAAAAATCATGAAGAAGAAAAACAAAACAAGAACAAAACAGCCGGAACCGTAAAACGCTGATTCTCATGCCAGGGGCTTTCACAAGAAGTTCTATTTCTGGTTCCGTTTACACGGTGATGCGGAAATTTTAGTTCCGATTGCCGAGAGTTTGTTTACGTTATCTGAATACAAAACCAACCACAATTCCAGGTAACTGTTCCGTTTAAGCGGCAAGTCTGTGTAAAGCGATTTCCGTTTATCGAGATTCTATTGTATTTCAATGGGGAAAACTCCCGATCATTCGAACGCGTCCGTATCCAGAACGGTTAATTCGATCTATGATCCCCTGGTTTCATTGCTCCTGGCAGAGAGAAGTCGGCCCAGAGTTATTACAATGTGTTCGCAAATTCACACGAAACCAATTTACTAGAGATGCAAAAACAACGAAACAGGAAACACAAAAGCGCGGCACGCGCACTTTGCTCCAACAAAAACTTATTTCGCATGTACGGCGGGCGCCGTGCAACCGGCACCAGTGCTCCGGCGCGTGCCATTATTATTTACGAAGCATTATTTACGAAATCGCCTGCCACAAACGCGTAGTAGTTTGCGACAAGTCCAGAGGTGGCTTCTTTGTGTTCTGCCCGCGCAGTGTGGTGCGATTTCCATTCATTCTAGCGCCCGCCCGCTAATTCGAGCTTAGCTTAATTCGAACAAGTATTAGGGTCCTCTTCGAGTTCGAATTAACGAGCTTTTACTGCATAACTAGAATGAACTGAGTGTAGCATTAAAGTATTAGTTTCTCTAAATTCATATGAAAACGACCGAATGATTTAAAAAAATAATTCACCACTGCATCTTTGGCGTGCAAATGAAGCTTCGAAATATTCATTCGGTCAATCTCACAGTAGTTTTTGTACTTTCCGGATATGTACTTTTTCATAAATATTTTCGCTTTTTAAACTTTTTATAGTGAAAATGATAAACTTACCTTTCGTTCCAAGCAGACAAAAGAGAAACACAAATATATACCCCCCTAACGATCATTCTGTAAATTTGCAGCGAGGAAAGGATTTAAGTGTTGTCAGTCCTCCCAGCCAGCGCATAACTTCAACCGTCACTTTTATACAAGACACAATTGTTATACTTACCTTTTTTGTTATCTTACTTGACGGTATTGTTTAGCTCTGAGCAACGCGAATTTCTAACTTCCTTTTGTAGTCCTGGCATTGAGGTTTTAAATGTTCAAAAACAAACTTACCGGTACATTTCTTCAGTCGTATTTTATAGGTGCATGGTACGCACAGTCTTTTAGCGTTGCAGATACTTCCAGCTGAAAAAAAAGACTACAACAAAACTATTGTCAGAAATGTTAAAAAGAATTTTAATTCTTAGCAAAATCGTGAAGTAATGTTTGTGTATAATATTTTTGGGCATTTCTGCACTGATTTTATGTATGGTGCCATCGAACAGTCAGATCTTAAATTAGATAGGTCCATGTTGATTCACAATTCATTTGCAGAAAGACAAGCTGTTGTAGCGAGAAACGCCCTAACCGTTTACTGGGCCAGCGACAACAGTGGTAGCTTCTCGAGAAGAGCATGTTCACGCAATGACACGCTCGTATAATAACAATATTTCGAGATCGATCGCTCTAGTACGTGGCTATGTCAGCTCCAGTCAGGACCGAACTGGGGACGTGGCTCAACTGGCCCTTTGTGATCGCGACATGGCGAACCCCCTGTTCAGCCAGACCCTTGGGGGCAGCAGCACACGGCCAGTAATGGTAAACATCCCCAACCATCACCCCAACCACAACTGCTGCGCTGAGCCACGCCATAGTAGCGAGTAAGACTTCAGTATTATGTGACAACTCAAGTGTTCGTTTGATTGACGTGAGAGCAACATCAATGAACAGAGGCATCGGCTAAGAATCATAAACCCCCTACTTCAACGTCGGCGTGCATTTTACGGCTACCGAAATTCAAGATCCAGGTCCGGTTTTTTAAAGACTGTTCCTCCTTCATGTGGAAATTTTGAAACCAAATTTCCGAGAAGCCGTTTTAACTTCTTCTATAGAATAAAGCTGGAGTCCTTCCAGGTTTTAACTCGCTATAGGACGCACGGATGTCGTACTTCGGAAAAGGAAGCGCGGGTATTGAAGGAGCGTTGGTCCAAACAGACGGGAAAATGGAAGTGAAAGCAAGGGAAAGCAGCTGCTGCCACCGTTGCCGCCGCAAATTCTAGCTCGCCAACTGGCTGCAATCCTCCGGGATTAACAGAAACTTATCCGCTTTGGACACCGACGTGAGCCAATACTTCTTGTTTAGCTTCAAGGGCTTTGAGAGCGACATTTCCGCTGGTGTTCAGTTCATAGCAGTGCGTGGCGGGAAATTTAATTGACTTGACAAACGTCTACGGGTGTCTCGTGGGAAGAGCGATACGGGGGTGGAAGATAAGGAGAGGTGGGCGGAGAGCAGAAGACTATCGTATTTCAACAGAAATTCAGTGAAGTGAGAGATACGACGCGGCCACTTTATCCTCGCGGCGTCTGTGGCACCCCCCGAACAACAACATTTACACTCGCACGCTTGTGGCTAAACACCTTATCAAAGCCCAATGGTTCTGGCCTTCAATAAGGCCGACGACCCCCGCTGGGGCGCACGCATCTGCACGCAGTGCGAACAGGTCGAGTTGACGATGCAGACGGTCCCCATTTCAGCCAAATCATCAGCCATTCTCCACTTTTGTGCCGGTACAGGTGCCGTCAGAAGTAATTGTAGCACGGGAGCTGTGGCCGAACCGCATAGCAGCGCAGTGTAGCTGCCCACGGCGGTAAACAAAAGTAGCGGAAGACGCATGCGTGCCTGCCGATGCCGATAGCCCCTGTATAATTTTCAACCCTTTTCTCTTAACGCGGCTTCCAGCGTTGCTTGCAGCATACTGGTCTCGGTGATGGCGCTCATAGCAGACCCGCCTAAAAATATTGGAGAGAAAATTGTCACTTAATATCCCTGCGATTGCGATGCTTCTCCAGCAGCTCGCGCAAGGTAAATATAAATAGGTAGCGAAGCTTCGGGCGAAAAGCGGTTCAGAACCTATTGCCAGCGACATCAGCATGGGGGCTTATGGGAGTGGCGATTGAAGCGCGACTAGGTGAGGAGGGAACAAACACTAGTAACAAAAAACCAAGTTTTGTTCAACAATAAAACAACATTTATATTTTACGAACGATATTTATTTCTGAATCACATTTATTTAGGAACAGTATGTAAATAATTTATGAAAATGCTGTTCATTCTCAAAAATCTTTTTTGTAGCGCCATCTGAAGAATGGCACATGTCATTGCTTTGTGATGCAGTCCTTGTAGTGTTCGGAAAGGCGCTCCTAAAGTTCGTCTGCTAGGAAACGCCCCTCGCGTGTTTTGGTGGTGCGCATTTGCATTCGTTTTTCCTTGTTAATTTGGTGTGCACTTAATTTTTGCTGTGCGTGGAGTTGCGAGGTGCGTTGTATCGTCGGTGAACACGTTTAGTACCGTGCCCGGCGGGCACGGTGAACTACGGGACGATGCTGCCAACGGTTGGAGCGGAGCGCTTTCCTCGGTACCTACGGAAACGTTGTGCTGTACAAGGTTGCAACAGCAACTCCCGTACGCCTGGCGTTTTACTGCACCATTTTCCTCTCATTTTCACAGGTAACGCGAAACTATAGTACTGTTAATACGTGCATGGGGGTTGTGTGAGGGGGCGTGGTGGTGCTTCGAAAAAAATGGGTCTAAAGCTTTGTAATGTCACAGTTATCTCTTGATTTCACCTCAGGCTGGCTCGGAGCAAGCGGTGTCAATTACTCTAGGACTTCTCAGCGTAGTACAACTCGAATATGAACGAGTCGCTTTAATTGTCTATCTCAGTGTCTTCTCTATTGCATTACAACGCTTGTAGTGCTCGTTGCTTCCCGCACTTGTATGCGCAAGCATTATTTCCATCTCAGTACTGTGTTGTGCTGCTCCGTGCTGCGCTGCTGCCAGATCTTTCCTGCTATGTGCTTTTACATACTGCCGTCGTTTTCGTTTGAATTGATCCATTTTTCCCTCTTTTTACTTATCTTTTGCGACACTTGCCTAATAATGCAACCAGGAAATTGCAGGCGTGAATGCTGAGTGAACGTCTGTAGAAACCCTTGTCTACTTGATAAGACGCCGGGACAGCTGCGGTTTGCTCGCTGCACTTTCGTGAATCGGCATTCCTGCGGCCCGGTTTTTTGCGTCAAGATGCAGTGCCTAGTTATTTTCTCTTGTTTCGAAGTAGTTCTGCTGTTGGCGCTTTCATTGCTCATAATGATATGTGTTACGGGTAAAGTCAATTTTTCGGCGCGTAAGAAAAATCATATTTCATGTTGTGTCCGAGAAGATTTTGTACTTATTGTATACGTGATGATTTTGTGCAGTGTGGTAAATTTGTTTTATGTTTATCCTGGAATAAAATTCAAATGTCTTGATTATAGCATGACTATGCGTTATTTCTTCTCTTAGAACAGAAGTACACAAACTGAGCAAGCATTATATAACCTTGATCTATACTTAAGGCACGCACGCAACCTGCGTATGTGCGACGCAATTAAACCCAGCAGTGGCGTTGGTAGAAATTGGTATCGGGGTAAGGAGTGGGCACGTTTTTTATATGAAAGGGGGGCCGGGGAGAGTGGTCAAGTGTCATTTTGTGCTCTGTATCCCAAGGCAGAAAAAAATTCGGTCGGGGGGGGGGGGGGTACGTTTGCTACCCACTGCAATCAAAATAAACAACTGATTGCTTTTATACAGCAGTGGAAGGCATGAATACAGAATAAAGGTTCAGAGAAGATGCAAGATGTTTTTATAAACACCGAGGCGAATCATACGACAGTATGCTAAAGTACGTTTCTCTAGTCACGATTACTGCACGATAAGCTGGCGTTGACTTGAAGCACACACGCCAAGGGCTCGCCAACTTGCGTCAGATGGCAATGACATGAGCCCTCAGCGATCAGAGGCCTGCTAAGGCTATTTTGAAGTCAAATTTTCCCGCTAATGCCACCAAAATGACGTCACTTTCTGACCGGATCTTGCGTACCCACCTGTTTATTTTTTGTTCCGCCGGAAGTGTTCCCTCCTCACAGAGATGGCGCTAAGCCCCATGAGCAGCTTAAGAGCCGCCATTTTCTGAACGTATGGGCTTCTATGGAAGCTTCGCTACCAGTTATATTTACCTTGGCTCGCGTGCGCTGAAATTGTGTGAGCGACGCTGCCAGATACCGCCTCGGCTATCAGCGCCATCGCCGAGACTGGTATGCTGCGAATAATGCTCGAAGCCGCCTTAAAAGAAGTGGGTTGAGAAGTATAGATGGGCTATCACCGTCGGCAGGCGCGCATGCGTATTCTGCTCCTTTCGTTCACCGCCGGTGCAGCTACACGGCGCTCCGATGCGGTTAGGCTCCAGCTCATGTGGTCCAATTACTTCTGATGGCACCTGTACAAGTTCAAGCGACTAACCTTCTACCACAATCTGGAATGACTGCCATTTTTTCAAATGCGTGAACCACTACTCTTGTTGGTTTGAGGCGACCCTGCTCTGAAACACTACTTGAAAGGCAGCCGCCACAGCGTCTGCTGCTTCTTGTGGGTGTCTGTTACCAGCTGCCCTTCTGTCGCCACGCGCGACCCTAAGCAAGGATGCTAATGCACCCTGTTCAGCGCTCCCGCATCCATCATGGGCTCACACCACATTCTCACCACCTCTGTACACCAGTCGGCATGTTGGAAGGTGCAGCGGTGGCACTGGTGACTTAAGGCAGCTCGCAGCAATCAGCAGCGGCAAGAACTCTTGGCCAACTACCTTCGTTTTGTCGTACTAATATGAACTTGACCCTCAAGGAGAACTTTACCCAGGAAATCACGTGAGGAGATATGCGTTGTTTACCTTGTCTTTAGGATGACTACTTCATACCCCCCGCACGGGGCACCTTGAGCAATCTTGGTGACGGTACTGGCGATACCGTGGACCCTGAGCCCCCATACTCTTGCTGTAATCTACCGTGGCTGCGAGTTTTAAGGTGAAGGGCAGAAACCGCAAACGGTGGCCGTCGGAGCCCAGGTCAAGCTCCGACGGATGGGCTCCCTGTTTGTTTACCAGGCAGGGAGCTCCGGAACCTCTCTCGGTATCAGGGTAACCCGAGAGAAGGAAGTACCCCCGTCCCCTGCTTTTATACATGCTGTATCCTATCCACTCCTTCCGACACATGACAACCCCAAAACCTGACAACTACCCACATTTCTTGGTAATTGAATCTCTTGAAGAAACCAGGCCTGTTGCTTCACAGTCCGTGTTCCTGATTTCGAAGTTCTTAGAAAGTATTATAGGGGAATCTTACAAGCTAAGAAGCAAAGAACCGGCGAGATCTTGGTTGAGGTACACAATCAACAGCAGGCCACGAAACTCCTGAAAACAGTCACGAATTGCCGATCTCGACCTCAAGGTCAACGCCCCACCGCAGCCTCAACAGCTCCCAGGGCGTGATCTCGGAGCCAGATCTAGCAAACGATACAGAGGCCGATCTTCTTGGAAGGCCTGAAAAGTCAAGGTGTGACGGCTGTCAGGCGCATAACCATAAGAAGAGACGATAAGGTAATACCCACAAAACATATCATCCTCACATTTGATCGTTCTCTCCTTCCAGACCACATCAATGCTGGTTTCATCCGGTGCTCCGTCCGAGCGTACATCCCGAACCCGCGGCGCTGTTTCAACTAGGCCAATAGTTTATATATTCTACAATGAATAATTTATATTGGCGAAATATTTCTGTAAACCTACACATGTAATATTACTTATACTTGTCAACGTGCTTGAGCAACACGAGAAAATTAGGCCTATGTAGGATAAAACTTTAACACATATCTAATATTTGCAGCTTTTCAAAATTGAAAATAAATAAGTGCTGCATTTGTACGATAAGAAATAAAAAATATACATGGAAGCAATTTTTTGTCCCAGAAAAACAAAATAGGCTCACCTCTGAACCGGGACCCCATGGAGGCATTCCAGGTAGCGGAGGGAACCAAAGGTGACCAGAGAGCAGTGGAACACGGCTAAATTCGATTGACTGAGCAAACTTCCCCTTGTTTATTGTGGGAAGAGCAAGAATGGAGGTAACAGCGTGAAAAGTGGACGAGGAGAGATGAGGGGAATTTATGTGGCAGAGGTAGCAGATGGCTATCGTATTTGGACGACATTTGCAGTGAAATGAGCCGATACGCAAGAAATTTTTAAAGGCGACAGCCTTTCTTTGGCTAATTAAAAACAGAAATTTAAGGCAGTTCCTCAGGACCTAAATAAATTTCTTTGTCTGTCTGTCTGACTGTCTGTCTGCTTGCCTGCCTGCCTGCCTGCCTGCCTGCCTGTCTGTCTGTCTGTCTGTCTGTCTGTCTGTCTGTCTGTCTGTCTGTCTGTCTGTCTGTCTGTCTGTCTGTCTGTCCGCCTGCCTGTCTGTCTGTATGGTCTGTCTGTATGTCTGCCTGCCTGCGACTCGATTCAGCCACCCGGCCAAAGTGAAACAGACACTGCGCAGTAGTCTTATATAACCACAGGCACATCTAAACGTTTAAGTCCCGTTTATATGTTCATACTTGCCAGCATTGTCAATAGAGAAGCCACATAACGCAAATTTGAGGCGGAAAATCAATACATAAGTGATATATTGCAGGGTTCCCTTAAAAAATTTATAGATGCTTGGTTTTTGGCCATATCAAAAAAAATCCCCCATCAACTGCAGAAAATCGCCGCCTACTGTTGCCAGCGCCACTGAAGCTTCCGGCGGAATTTTAAGAAATCAAACGGCAACAGTAACGAAAGGTTCCACTGCATAGGTTCCATGTTCCTCTTCGAATGCACGTGGAGCAGGGCAACGTGGTTGTATAACATTGTAGTAGGTTGCCTCGAATCACGCGCGTCTCCGCCGTACGGAAGCGCTGGCACCGAGGCACCCGGCCTGGAGCAGTAGAACGCAGTGAATTTAAATTGACTTCAGTAAACCTTTCGTGTGTCATCTTGGGAGGAATGAGACGGGAGACAAACAGAATAAGTAGGTGAGCTGTAAAGAGAAGGGAGGCGTTTACATGACAGGGGCGCAAGTCTGCTATCGTCTTTCGTATACATTTGCAATGAAAGGAGGTGTCACGCGGCCTGTTTTTGTGGAGCAGGTTTTTTTTACCTTGCTCTGGATGACACTTCAAGTTTGTTTAGTCCCTGACGGATGTTTTCCGTTCTTAGCCGATCGCCCGCATTACCGCACGCTGTTACGAGACAAGAGCATATTTTTGTACCAGAAAAACATCAAGATTATTTTACCTAGCTGTGTACCTTTACTGTTATTGGTTCAGGTCGCGGCTATCTATACCTAATATAATAGATATATGTCCTTTCGGACTACATGAAGAAGTCAAAGCTGTGTCTAAATGCACGGCATTGTATTCCTGCCACGACATGGGGTGCTAGGACAAGCTCCAGCAAGTGTGTTATTTTGCTGGTGCAAACCATTGTTAGGATCACATAACCATTCAGAAACTTTTTTCATGATTCATTGGTGGCTCTATAAGAATGCCTGAACAACTTTCCAGATCAGGACAAGTAAGGCTCTTTTTTTGAAATTTGTTCAAGCACTGGGAAACATACTCGCTTCCTGAATTTGGTCTGCCTTTTATTAGAGAGTCACGGTTGGAACAGTGGGATTGAAAAAAATTGAGCGGCACACTTAGGACTCCTAACGTATGTTGTAGGTGATAGGTTTACTGGCCAACTGAGTAGAGGATAAGCGTCAGTGTGTCGTTGACGCCGCAGCCAAATGAAAATGCGTGAATGGGATGGGAGGTTCTGACGGCAGTTATCACCAAAGTCTTTAATGTTTAACGTGTAGTCTGCAACGACCCGAGCAACGTCAAACTCTTTGGACGTTTTGGAAGTGCTTGAAGATACGACAGTTTAAAGCAACTACGATTGACCATACTACAACCTAGTGTCGGGTCGTTGCATTCAAAACGACAGTCTCTCGGGGGGGGGGGGGGGGCGCTGAGGTAGACGCTATAGCGTGCATGACACGTCGCTCTAGCAAGGCAGCGAACCCCTGTTGCGTTAGTGTCCTAGAGTCCCCTTTTCAAGACTGTGATATCACCCAGTGGTGCATTGGATGTTCCGCCTTCAGCCCGCCACAACAATCGGGCTGTAATGAGACTGCTTGAGGGGTACGCTACCAGAATTTCCTTTCGAAACCAATTCATGGTTGAGTACTTTTACAAGAAAGCTTTAGGTACCTAAATTCGCGAAAAACCTTCGTTCTGCTGGGTTACAGAAAATGGCCGCCGGTTTGAAAGGAAATTAAAAAAGGCAAGTGAGTTTTAGCATGGTCTTCCCGTCCGTAGCGGCCGCTTTTCTGATGGAGGCGAAAAGCAAAAAACGCCCGTGTGTACGAGATTTCGGCGCACGTTAAAGATCCCCAGGTGGTCAAAATTAATCCGGAGCCCTCCACTACGGCGCGCCTCATCGCCTGCGTTGCGTCGGCGCGTTAAACCCCACAATCAATCAAATTTAGCATGGTCTGAACCCGGCTCCCAGAGTAGGAGCCCAGTGTGTTATGGGCCACGCTACCTCCCCAGTTAGCTCGGTGGAACAAAAGTTGAACGGTGTGTGCTGCTTGACCCGTGAACGCGACTGCACGTGAGTAGAACCATGGCATCCCAGCTACGCAGAAGTCTTATTCTGGGGAAGGTGTGAACGTGTTATCAGTATGCTTGTGGAGCAAATTCGCGCAAAAATGGCGAAGGAACAAAACTGAAGACAAAAACAGGAACACGACCTAGCAGAAACCAGGCCTGCGGGGTAATTTGCGTAAAACACGTAAGACGTAAGACCTAAGACTAAAATGCATTGCAGCCGTAAACCAAGTCTTTGATAGTACGCCAGGCTTTCTCCTTCACAGCACGTAAGCCGAATCAAGTGTTCGGAGAAAATTTCTTGACCGGTTTCTGCCACTTGCCTTGCCATCTGCTAATCTACCGGAATGGTCATGTGACAGAACGGTTTGTGCTATGCTGACACCTTATCTAATGGCATTTTTTGGCTCTCTACCAACTGAACTGCAGCCGCCGTGGCCCGCAATTATCGCGGAACATATATGCCAGTGCAAAAAAATCACCCTAATTATGTGCGAATTCATCTTTCGTTCTCTGCGCCCACATTCCTCTGTGTGCGCAGAAGAAATAGAGAAGCAGTATTTGTATATTTAGTACAGTGCTGGAAAAGTTCGGGGATTATGCAAGTTTCTACTCGTTGCAAATATGTTTCCATAAGAGGCTCACAAAACCCTTCTCTCGGGCATGGTGTCTCAGAAGAGTGTTCACGTACCTCTTTTGAACCTCTTGTCTGGTTGTCGGTGTTTTTAAATATAGCGCTGCTAAAAACAGAAGCGATACATTGCAAGTGGGCACCATCTGTTCCATTGCCGGCGAACGAGAAAAAATCGAAGAGAAAGCGGTGCTGGCAGGAGACCGTGTCGCGTTTCTCTGTTTTTTGCTTTCACCTGCCCATTATTAATTGCTTCCTATATTCCTAATTACAAATGGTGGCTGATGCCATTGGTGTTATTATCACTATTGTCCTCACTATTAAAATTAGCACTGTCATTTTATCATCACATTATGACGATGTTATCAGAAATACCGGTGCCTGGCTATTGCGAATACACTTCTGAGCAGGCATAAGTTTCTCTTTGCTGAAAGACCATTTTGGAGACCGTATGGCAAATTTTAAAATTGGTCATAGCTTTTTGTGCGCGAATGCTAGAGGATTTGTTGTGCTGGTGTCATGTAGGTGATAATTTTTTTAATGTTTAACAGTGCTTGTATAAACGCTCTATTCGGCTATGTGGGGCTTAAAAATACCTTTCCCCCTTTGTTTATTCTAAATATATGCGGCTTTCAACGGCCAAAGTTATCATGATTTTTACATGAGCTATAAGCTATAATCTGGTGCTCACCGCCAACCGGTGTTGTGGTGGCCTCGTTTTCGCAGGCAACAATAATAATCGTGCCAGTGAGTAACAAACGCTTGATATTGATGAATTCGTAGATGATACTTGGTGGCAACTACGGCGCAGGAAAACCATAGCGAAAGAACAACGAGTCCGTACAACAATACATTGACGATACCTCGGGCTATCGGGACTATGATGTGCTTGATGTACGTGTTTCTTCTTCCTTCGTGCTTATTTTAATGTGCCGTAGTTACCATCAAACGTCATAACGCGATTTGAAGGGGTCAAAGTTTGTACAACTGTCATTGCAGATTTGCTCAACTGTCATGTTAGGCTGCGGTACAATTGCGAAATATGCTTTGCATTCCATTACAAAAATTCCTGTTGTGGATCGGAGGAGAGTGGTTTGACAAGAAAAAAGACGTAGGCTTATAAAGTTGGAACATACTGCTACATCTATTTTTCAAATACGACGGCTAGTTGTTCTCCGTCAAAGCAAATCAGCGAATTTGCCGCACGCGCGCGTGCATGAACAAGCATTCACCAAGGAATAAAAATTCCACCTGCGACCATAAGAAGTATTTGCTTCAAAACATACGCACACTCACTGCGTTGCTTCAGCGTTTGTGCTAATTCATTTTGCTCCGGCAACACAGTTCTATACATACACTGATCGGAGTACCGCCTTTACGAGAGGATGGGTGAGCACCAGCATGCCGGAAGACTTTGAGATGCTGCTTGTAACTTGGCCACGCAGGATTTCGGATGCCAGACTTCGAAAAATTGTCCGCGTATGTGCTCCTTTCGTTACAAATGTCGACAAAAGACGATAGTCTTTGCCCCGATATTTTCCAAGTAAATGCCTCTCTTTGCTTTTCCAAGTAAATGCCTCTCTCTCATGTTGTTCCTCTTGCGTCGCGCTCCTCTCAAGGTAAACACCGAGAGGTTTGCTGAAGTCACTTTAAATTTACCGCGTTCCCTTGCTCCACGCCGGGTGCCTCAATGCCGGCGCCCCTGTACGGCGGAGACGCACGTGAATTGAGGCGCCCTACTTCAACGTTTTTAGAACCGAGTGGCCCTACTTGCGTTCCAAGCAGAACGTGGAACCTATCTAGTGGAACCTTTCGTAACTGTTGCCGCTGGATTTCTTAAAATGCCGCCAGAAACTATAGTTGCACAGGCGACAGCAGGCGGGAGTGTGATTTTGTTCTGCAGTGGATGTACCATTTTATTTCGCAAAAATCAAGCATCTATGAATTTTTTTCATAAGACAACACTGTAAATATCCCTTGTGTATTAATGTCCTGTCATATTTGCGTAATGTCTTCTTCTTGTTCAACAATGTTGACAAGTATGAACATATAAACCGGACTTAGGCGTTTATATTTCGCTGTGAGTAATAAGACTATTGTGCAGATTTCGTTTCACTTTGGCTAAGTGGCTCCATCGAGTAACAGACAGACAGACAGACAGACAGACAGACAGACAGACAGACAGACAGACAGACAGACAGACAGACAGACAGATAAAAAGTTCTGGGTTTAAGTAACCCCAAGAAAGACTATCATCTCTAAAAAAAATCAGGCCATTGCTCCTACACGGCTGTATGACTAGCGGCGCTAGATGACGGGTATAGCTCCTTTTTCTGACGATTTTCCCAGGCTACGTTTTTTACGTGCTGAATTCTGTCTGAAAAGCAACACCAGAAAATGAAGGCCTTAAAAGGAACTGTTTATTTATAGTGTAAGTTAAAAACGCTTACGTGCTTTCCTGGAGAAAGCCAAGTGTTACTTACCGAAGCGTTTATTGATGGTACACCGTGTTTCCATATTTTTCGTAGCTTTTGTTTCTTTTATTTCCGCGCAAGCTTCGGCAGGCTTCTTCACCATGAATCGTGGTAGCGTATATTCTACAGTTATGGTCCTTTGTGATTTCTTGAAAAAAAATTGAGGAAGCAAATTGGCGAGAAATGGCGGTTCATCTTCCTTAGAATCATTGTTGCGGGCGGCGTAGATGCCCATGTTCTACTCCCGTGTCGTCACGCTTGCCTGTCACACGGTTTTCACGAAGCTAACCTTTCTTCGACAGATGGAAACGCGCTGACGCAGCGAGGTCAATAAAAAATGGTGCAACTTCCACGAGTGTTTCAAGGCGAGAGAACAGCGGCGCTGGGGTCGGCCAATATATTTCCGGTTCTGCTAAGCTTTGTAAAGTTTTTGTTAGGTTTTGCTATGTTCCTTCTAGGCTCGGCTAAATGTTGAGGGTGAGACCCACGGTTAGCCGGATGTTAAAAGGACATATTTGTCACTCCCAAACACTGACAGCGTATCAAAGGAGGGAAGAAGCTAGGTCGTCCCAAGCTCCATTGTTTCCGAAGCTTTGCATCCCTAGTGCTGTGAGCCGGCTGTTGTGTGTTGTTGATGATGATGATGATGATTATGATCATAAAATATTCATAAAATATGGCATTGATGCAAAAAAGTGACCAATTCAGATACTTGTCTATTAATGCGTAGTGTTCTAACGCCACTGTACTACAATGTGAGTTCTTCGCAGCCAGATTTGGGTATGAGTAGCCAAGTACATTTTATATTTTATTGTTTATTATTTTAGTGCTCTGTGTTGAAAGGAGGAGGACAAAGATTTTATTGAGCCTTCAAAGGCCCCTTAGGTGGTCGTAGTGACCGGTGTACCGGTGACCGCAGCAGCTCTCACCGTGACCACCCGTTGGGTAGACCAGTCGTCGCTGCCCAGCGCCTCAAGCCCAGTACCCACCGTCGGGTAAGAGGGGTATGGGTCGTGGGGACAGTTCCAAAGGAGATGGTCCAGTGTTTCCACTGCTCCACAGGGTGGAGAGTTGTGGGAGGGGTAGACGGAAGGATGAATACGGTGCAGGTGGTAGCGACAGGGGAAGGTATAGGTTTGCAACCACCAGTCGCCAGTAGCCGTTCTTGCCTGTTGGATAAATCCGGGTGTGCGGGAGGGAGCTGGCGGCGTGAGAGGTGGAAATGTGCCGTAATGTCTTGGAAGGTTAAGAGACTGTCCCGAGCTGATAGGGCTCTGTTCAAACGTTGGAGGCTCCGGCCTTCCCTGACCGTGAGATCTCGAGCTGCCGTATGTGGTGCCTCATTTCCCCCCATGCCCGTGTGGGCCGGAGTCCAGATGAACTCTATAGTAGTTATGGTAGGAGGAGTTTTTAAGGAGAATTCCGAGCGCCAGGGGCGAGATCATGCACTGGCGTAATTTAGAATGGCCGTTTTTTAATTCGAGATATAGTGGTAGGGGGTGGCCTATGTGTAAGGGCTAGGGCGATTGCCGCCCCTTCCACCTCAGCGGGTTCGGATGGTGCGACTGCTTGGGAGTTGAGAGGAGGAGTGTTGGGATGGTTGATTAGTGCGACGGCGTATGCGTCCTGCCGTCTACAGCAAGCTGCGTCCACATAAACAGTAGTGGGGTGGACGGTGGGGTATTTCTGCGTAAGCGCTCGTGCCCGTTGTTCTCTACGCTGATTGTTGAAAACAGGGTGCATATGCGCGGTAAAGGGCGCATAGTAAGGGAGCCAAATGTCGGGTGGTACCGGGAGCTTGTCGTCACAGAGAATAGGAGCTTTAAGGCTAAAAGTAGCAAGGAGAGTGCGACCGGGTGGGGCATGGATGAGAGCCTATTTAGCTGGCCGATGAGGTGGGTTCAGTGAGTTCCTCCACCGTATTGTAAATGCCGAGTTTCTCGAGTCTGGAAGTGCTAGTGCTCTAGAGGATTTGTAGCGCTCTGGCGTAGATCTTTCGAATGAGGCAGTTGACTTTCGAGAGTTTGGTACGCGAGGGCAAGCGATACCAGAGCGAGTAAGTGAGATGGCTGAGCCCAAATGCCTGTATCAGCCGCATACGGTCCGTTTCTTTGAACCACTTGTTTCGGGAAGCAATCTTCGGATGAGGGCAATCGTCTGATTCACCTCATAAGTGAGCTGTGCTAAGTATAGTGTTTGAACGATTGCGCTGTACGCAGAGCCCAAGTATACCAGGACTGCCACTTGGCTGAATTGGCTGAATTTGGCACTTGGCTGAATCACGTACCAAAATGGCTGAATTATCTCCCTTCGTAGGGACAGAGATAATTTAGTACATCTTGAGTGGACAGCCTTGCCCGGAATTCGAACATGGTGTGCGCAAATCGCCCAGTCTTGGTTCACAAGTGGTTTCACAAGTCTTGAATGAACGACATGCTCTAGCACTTTGCCCACACAAGATGTAAGAGGAATTGGTTGCAGGTACTCAAGCACCAGGGGTTTGCCTGGTTTCAGGAGGAGAGAAACTTTAGCGTGTTTCCATTCGGGTGGTAGGGCAACAGCCTCCCATCAACGGTTGTAGTAAGCGGCCAGAATGTCGATTGAGCGATCTTCAAGATTACGAAGCACCTGATTAGTGACACCATCCATTTCACGTGCCGATCTTGGACAGATTTTGAGTAAGGCTGCTAGCATGCACCCGCCAATATTGAATAGGACAAAGATGGGAAAAGGGGCTAAGGCGTGCGGCACATGCAGGTACTTAGTTGTTCAATGAAAGAGAGCTATCATTACTTTATTTATTTTATTTAGTTTATTTATTTAAACAAAAAGATACACATACAATGTACACAGGGACCCCAACAATGTTGCCAAAGGATCCCAAGTTCGCCAATGAAGGAGAACAAAGAAGCACGATTGCTGGTCTGGGGCTCTGGGGGCGAAATAGATTACGTTCAGAGTAAAAATAATCGACAGAAGAAAGAAAGGGCGCAAAAAAAAGAATAATGGTTATAATGAGAGGACATATTCGGCAATTTAGCGCTAATGCACTCAAAATGTTGACATCCTGAAGGGAGTTTGCGGGTTCGCGTATTGTTTCTCTCTCGTATTTGTTTCATCATGTCTCCTGATCCAGTTTTTTAACGGTTGTCTCCAAACCTTTTCTAATAAACATATTGCATTTTAACGCCTTCGGCCAGCTCTATTTTATAGTTTTTGTTGTGCAACGTTTTTGCGTGCCAGCCTGAGATTCTCCTAAGTGTATTCCCATTGCTGCACCTTATTTCTGGATATCAGCTGTGCTCATCATGTTGGAAGTTCAAATGAGATTTTTTTGAAGCAACACAGTCAGCAGGCCTAGTTAGAAGCGACCTATGGTTACGATTGCGCAAAACCGAAAGAGGACTAAAAAGAAAAAACACAAAGGGTGAGCACATTTTCGCAACTAAAGTTTATGGTATCGAAGAAAGATTTAGACATCTAAAAACTGCGCAACATCATAAGGGGAAACATGCTTACAGCTTACACCGCAAACACGTGTAGATCTCCCCATACTTGAAACAAGTAAATAGCAGTGATATTTTTGACCAAAGAAAGCCCAGCTGAGAGCAGAATCAGAGGAGGAATTAAACAGTGCTGATCTGAAGCACGCAATTTCGGTGCCATTTTTAACAACGTAGAATGATCCGAGGCGTAGCTCAGAAGAGTCTGCCCAGCTTTCGGTGAATAGGACCAGCACGAATGACCAAATTCAAATTTCAACAGGGCATCAAGATACTGCTATTTGTTGTCCACAGATACTTCCCAAGGAAATATGCGAAGAAACAGAATAAAGTAGTTTGATTGATTGTGGGGGTTTAACGCGCCGACGCAACGCAGGCGATGAGGCGCGCCGTAGTGGAGGGCTCCGGATTAATTTTGACCACCTGGGCATCTTTAACGTGCGCCGAAATCTCGCACACACGGGCGTTTTTGCTTTTCGCCTCCATCAGAAAAGCGGCCGCCGCGGCCGGGAATCGAACCCGCGACCTCGTGCTCAGCAGCGCAACGCCTTAGCCAATAAAGTAGTTTCTGATGGCCGACTTTTAGTACTAGGGAACGCAAGGATGTATGAACGCCAACAAGACGTCCGGAAGTTGTGGACAAATTTGCGTTGAACCCCAATTCGACATCTTCGACCGGCTGGCACTCACAAGGGGCATTGCTCGGTATGCATAGGGTCGTCCCCTCTTCGTGCAAACCCTAGCTCGGCAGGCTCACTCACGAGTGCAATTGCACACCAACCACTCACTCACCATTGTTTTGGACTGGCGAGTATGAATGCGAGTGAGTTCGAGACCACGTTCAGTAAGCCGCGCTCACCACCCGAGAGTGCGAGTGGCACTCACGGCCAGCCCCACTCACCACTCGCAAGCGCGAAAGCCATTCGCGATGAGCCCCGCTCACCACTCGCGAAATCAAGTGCCACTTGCCATCAGCCCCACCCACCACTCACAAGTGCACTCGGGCTACTCGCGCGATTTGCAAGGATTACCGTGGTGAGCGCCACTGTTGCGCTTGTACTGGCTGTTCGCTCTTCGTCCTAGGACCCGCTCGCTGTGGGCGTTGTTAATTGTGCGATTGCTTTTAGCTTAGGAAATATGTCGTCACCACACTCCTGCTGTGTGGCACTATAAAATGAGCTCTCTGGTGCGTTGTTGATTTAGGAATATGATGTGTAGGACTTCTGACACCGTAATGTACTGATACTGTTTCGTTTCATGACTCATGGGGGATATACTGTGCACACACGAGTGTGGGTGTTACGACGGGTGGTGTGGCGTGGGTGCGAGTGAGTGCGAGTGGGGACGACGAGGGGGAGTGTGAGTACGAGGGGTGAGAAAGAGTGGTGAGTGTGAGCGCAAGTGAATACGAATGGTGATGGCTAGTGGCGAGCGAGAGCACGAGTTAGTGCAAGTCGTGACAGCGGGCGGTGAGCGCGAGCGCGAGTGGGCGCTACTGGTGAGGGCGACTAGTTAACGTGAGTGGTAGTGCAGCGCGAGGAAAACTATATCTTCCTGTGTGTGAGTGAGTCGCGTCCAGTATTGCCGAGGTGTGTGCATGTGTGGTGTCCCGATCTCTCCTCTCTGTATACGTGCCTTCCAAGGCATGCTTCCGCCGTTTTTTTTTTTTTTTTTGCCCAAGACCAGAGGGTTTTACTTCACAGAGGCAACAAACGACCCTCGTTTGTTCTATGACAGGTGCATGGAAGAGGCCAGATAGGCGGCCATTTTTTATTTCGCTATTGTAATGTACCAACAATACCATGTTTGTAAACTGCTTTCTCCAACATTGCTCGTAATGCTTTTTTGTCTAATGAGGGCAGCACTGCTTACGGGGTAAGCCCAATGAGGGGATCCTTTCTGCTGTCCGATCGAGAAACGAGGGAGTTGCATGCTGTCGGGCTTCCCACGTGCACATGTGTTTCACATGAGATAAAAGCAACATAAAACCGTTGAAGGGTAGGCTGTTCTTTGCCGAACAAAAGAACAATGTATTGAAAACGCCTTCATTGTACTGCATTGCTTTCGAATGTCCCTTACTCAAGCCCATGTCAGGTGAATATCTCTTTTAAACATAGCACTCAGTTCACTGTCGCGAAGCAGTGCGGCTGAGCATTGTTAATCTGCACCTCGGCGAAATCATGAGCGGTCCTTGTTCTTGCGAAACTGCGCAGTTGCAACCCGAAACTCGAGTATTGAGCGCACTCTGCCTAAGAAATATGCAAGGCTTGCAATTTTTTTCTACAAATCTTCGCCCAACTGAAAACCATAATATGAGTCAAGCCTGTTTTATTATTATAAACAGTGCTTCCGAAGGTCCGGTACCTAATACCAGCGAATTAAACGGCAAATAATGTACTGCACCATACTACATGAGAATAAAATGTCATGTGCACTCTCAAATCGCACAGAGTTGTCCGCCATGCCTGTCTGCTACCTTTTTCATTACCCTAACTTACACTGCGGATTTCTAGAATGAACCAAGATCTGTCATATTAACGATTTTGGAATGCAGTCAGATTATAGTGAATTGTAGTAATTAAGGTCCTTAAGATTAAGGCGTAACATGTTGTAAAGGGGTAAGCCTTTATTTTAAGATAAATAAATTACAAGACCAAACGCCAAACTTTAAAAGTAACTAGCGTCGAAAGACAAACAGAGGGTGACGAAAACAGCAGTATAGCTACAAAACGGGTAGTCACTTTAAACAGCTCAACTTGAATTGAGAAAAAATACTGCCCTACTTAGAGGAGAACTGTACACGATCGCTAATTTCATAGTTTTCCGAAGAGCTTTTGGACTCTATCAAGCATGACATCTGAATTAAAATTTAGAAATGTATGGAATTTCTGGATTATCTGGTCAATTCATAGAAAGTTACACAAGTACAAAAAAAACAATATGCACAGCTTCACGAAACTCGGTCACAGGAAGAAAAAATGAAATGCGGAGTCCCCGGGAATCTATTCTCCGCTCCTCTGATTTTCCTCGCCTACATTAATGATATCGTAAAATATTCTCTTAGCCACGGATGTTGTTCTTTACGCGAACGATACCAATGTTTTCTTCTCAGGACCAGACCCCGCCCTTCTCGAATCGGAACCTTATGTTTGGCCTAATGAATTAAATATATGGTGAAATGTTAATAAGTTGCGCTCGATGGAAAAAAAACGGAATTTGTTATTTTATTATTGAAGAACAAACCTGGCTTATAACATCAAAATACAGATTGACCATTACCAACTAGTACTCACAAGTACTTTGTCGGTTCCTTGCGGGTTGTTTCAAATCTTACTTGAAGAGAGAGAGAGACAACTTTATTAAGGCCTGCACTTTACCTACAGGCGCCCCGAACCCCGGTGAGGGGGCAGCGCCGTCGGCTGCTGGCGTTTGAGGGCCGCACAGCGCTAACTGGACAGCCTCCCGCTGTGCGTTAAGATCGGTATGTGTTACAGCACTTGCTAGGCGTGGCGGTAGCACGTCCGTAGCACTGTCTTCTACTGCACAGTTCCATAACATGTGCGCCATAGTGGCACGATCGGCACCGCACACCGCACATACGTCGCTTGTGTATAAGTCCGGGCACACATGTTTTCGATTACAGGTGTCCACCATTGCGCGAGTTTGTAGTTGCCGTAGCATCGTTGCCTCTTGCCTGGTGAGCTGTTTGTGAGGCGGCGGGTACTTCCGCCTACCTTCTCGGTACCAGCTCATCACGTCTTTGTATGAGGTAATTGGCTCCATGTCTTCGTCGTTGATTTCCTCCGCGGGTTGGGGTTGGTGTGGTCTGCGCTGCGGCTAGTGAGCGCACGCGCCGCCCGATCTGCCCATTCGTGCGGTTCTCTCCTGTATCCATTGGTCCCATGTGCGCCGGGAACCATTTAAGCACCACCGGCATTGCTCTTTGTGTGAGGGCCTGCACACCCTGGCCGCGCATGGAGACACGTTGTTTTTTGCAAAGTTCATAATCGCGCTTTTCGAGTCGCTCAGTATCGTTGTGCAGTTTGGGTTCGCGAGCGCCAGCGCTATGGCTAGCTCTTCGGCCTGTACTGGGTCCCGTGCCCCGCACGCTGCCAGCCGTGCACAGCTTCCCGGAAGTCGCGCAATCACGGCCGCAGCATACGTACCCGGCCGACCCGGGTAGGTGGCGACATCGACATAGTAGGCGCCCGTGTCTGATGTATGTGTGGCCGTGAGAGTCCTGGCCCTCGCTAGCCGGCGCTCCCGATCCGCTTCTGGGTCCCATGTGTCGTGGAACCGGTGGGACCTGCAAAGAGCGCAGCAGCCCGCACGGCAGCGGCGACCTGCCCCCACTCTCCCGCAGCCCCCTGCAGAGTTCCTAGTCTGAATAGTATAGATCTACCTGTTTTGGTGAGTGCTAGTCGAGCAAGTTGCGCGGTGCGCTGTGCTTCTGCGATTTCAGCTAGTGTATTATGTATTCCTAGTTCTAGGAGTCGTTCGGTGCTTGTGTGTGAATAGAGGCCTAATGCTACTTTTATATGCTTTGCGTATGAGTGCGTCAATCTTCCGGCGCTCCGCCGCTTTCCAGTTGTGGAAGGCCGCGACGTAGGCTACGTGGCTGATTGCGAACGACTGCACCAATTTCCGTAGAGTATCTTCCTTCATGCCTGCATGTCTTGTGGATACCTTCCTCAGGAGTCGTAAGGCCGTGGATATCTTCGTGTCGAGTTTTGCAATGGTAGTGCCATTATGTTGTGAAGCTTCAATGTGGAGTCCAAGCACTCGGAGTGTTTTAACGTGCGGGATGTTTCCTCCGTCTTTCGTCCGTAGATTGATATCTGGTTGGCCATGATGTGCCGTTGGTCCACGTGGTGGTATGATGAGAAGTTCGGATTTAGCCGGTGCACATACGAGTCCCGTGCCCTGGAGTTGGTCTTCTATTTCGTCTATTGCCTGCTGCAGCGATGCTTCGATCTCGCCGTCGCTGCCTCCTGTCATCCAAGAGAGTGATGTCGTCAGCGTAGATGGTGTGCTTGACGTTCGGGAGGCTTTGGAGGCGTTTAGCTATCCCGATCATGACCAGGTTGAAACAGCAGCGGCGAGATCACTGCACCCTGCGGCGTGCCGATGCTTCCGAGGCTTTTGCTTGGGAGTTCTATGTTCACCAGCAATGATGGTTGTAGTACGGTCCTGTTAAGAATCTTTAATGTAGGCAAAGTGCGTTCTCCCATATTTAGTTGTGAAGAATGGCTGAGTGATGAACTCTATCGAACGCGCTCTGTAGTTCCAGGCCCTTGAAGTGATAGGACATTGTCAATCATGTCTGTTGGAAGATATCCAGGTCAACCTATCTGATGTACCGACTTGGATCTTACTAGTGGGGTTCAAAAAACAATTGTGGAGCGAGTATGTGGGCCTCACCCACTCTCAAGAGAAGACTGCTGCACTTACAGTCGCCAACGCTTGGGGCCGTCGCTCCCTTGCTTGCAGTATCGCCGATCGTCCTACAACTGAACGGTACCTCCATTCCCATTGTAGGACACCTTCGGGTTCTCGTCTTAGAGATATCGGCCTCAGGGTCGGCAGCTCAGTGGATACGATCTGCTCGACAGAAAGCCGGAAAACTGCTCCACCTTGTTCGCCGCATCTCTCAGAAGTCTGGCGGTGCCTGCTGGATGATGGCCCGTCTCCTAGTGCATTCTGTACAACAGCCAAGGCTCGTGTACCAGGCACAGTTCCAGCACATGACGCGAGGGGACTGGGACCGGCTGGAGGCTATTAACAGGCCGCCATGCGCACTATTACTGGCCTCCCCCGCCTAACACCAATTCCACAGCTCCAAGCAGAAGCCCAGCTAAACACGCTAGATGAACTCATTCATCAGCGTCGTTCCGCACGCCTGCTGAACGTGGACTGGTTCCAGAGGCAGCAGCTCTCGCCGCGTACATGGGCCAGCCGCCGAATACGATGCCAGCCTTTTCCGCCGCAAGGCCGACCTGGCTGTTCCATCAGGTGACGGACAACAAGCCTCTGACAAGGCTACACGTCCGTACCTCGGCCTTCACCAGCCTCCAGATGCCGTCCTTCATGTCCCTGACTGACTGGGCGCCTGAGACGCAACCGCTGGTTGTCCAGGCTTTTGTGGACGCCGGGGCATACGACTGCTTCGTCACCACGGCCTTGACGTGTCCCTCTTACCCTGCCCTAAAACAAAGCTGCGCGTACGAGTCACTCCGTGCACTCCCAAGCCTGCTAGCAGAACTTACTGCCATTAGGGATGGCCTGCAGGCGCTTGCATCGACTTTGACTACTGAGGACAAGCTGGAACTTTACACGGACTCAACGGCAGCGATTCGGGATTTGCGTCGCGTTGTGCGTTGTACAAGCCTGGCCGCACGCATTCACAAGATTTTATGGACACTTATCCATGCCCTGTCCGCGTTTCATGGATTCGCCGGGACACGCTTCCTGCCCACACAGTGGCAGATCGCGCCTCCACCGAGACCTCTCCACGGCCACTACCACTACTCCAGTATCTACCCGATAGAACTGCTGGTGAAAAAGAGAACCTCCGTCGCGCCACGCGTGCTTTACTTCCACCGCGTGGAACTGACCTCCCCAGTGGGCTCGCTCGCTGGGAGGAGGTCTTGCTGCGGAGGCTTCGAGTTGGGGTGGCGTTATCCTCAGCAGTTACACACGCTTGGCCTGCCCGATATCACGCCCCGTTTGCGGACACCTGCCCCTTCTGTGTGACTCCTGCGCCAGAAGCTGACGTTGAACACCTACCACGTTGTGGACTTGCCCAGGTCTTAGACAACGCAGAATCCAACACCTCCGATGCACAGGGCTCCATCATGGAAGACCCCCCGATCTTAAGCGATGGATATGGGGACCCCAGTACCGGTATCTTCTTGGCTTTCTGCGGCAGCTGGGCAATGTTGTACTAATAAAACCTCCCTGTTATTCCGCAGAGAAAATATCGCATTAAAAAAATGTATTTTTTACTTATTCAAGTCACATCTTGTCATATTGCCATT
>JABSTR010003841.1:0-22666 GCA_013339765.2 Haemaphysalis longicornis | reverse complement strand
ACAAGCCCTACATAATCAGCACAAACATCGACGTGGTCGACGGGCTTGTCAACGGCGCGGTGGAAAGCTTGACGTGGCGAGTCTTTATATGATGTGTGGGCGAATGTTTCACGGTTTTACCGATAAGCATTTTAGCTTCGGCTCTCTCATCACCACTCACTTCGTGTAGATGGCGTGATGTTATTTTTTGCGGGGCCCCAATGGTAGCAACCACTACAGCAGGAGCATAGAGGGAATGAAAACATGGGATCACTTTGCAACGAGACTGGAGACCATGCTACACTGTTATATCTATCAGCCGTGAATAAAATAAAAACATGGAGGAGGTAAAAGAACTGCTTCTAGCGGAGAAAGAGAATATTGTTTAATGATGCTGGGGAGGTTAGCTTGGTCAAGTCGCCTAGCTAGCGGACCACACACAGCAACTCATGAGCTGAGAGGTCTGGACGTAAGTGTTACAGCAGGAAGCGGCAGGCTGGCTCAGGCCTAGGAATGCTGCGAGACTGGCAAAAAAGTACGGGCATAGAAAGTGAGGTGACCGTTTCCCGAACTAAAACCGCTGGTAGGAGACATAAAGCAGTCACTCAGTAAGTGTGCTGATGCGATGTAGAGACTCGATAATTAAAATCTGTAGGGTGGGGCTGGACTACAGGCCGCTCCTTGCATTGTAAAGGTACTCCTGCCTTCATAGGTGGTGGCATCTCACGGCAAACCAACGAATGCACAATGTAGGTCATTCCTGAGACTGTTACGTGGAATAGACTTTGCAAGGGCTCCCATGTGTGCATTTACGTTTTCTAAGAAAAAAATATTGCAGGATCTGAGAGTGTGTAGGTTCGTGTTTTCCTTTGTAAATGACAGATGCCATATGTAATGGCCAGTGTTCGTTATATGTGCATTGTCCTGTTCTGCAGCAGCGGCATGTTAAGCCAAGGCACTAAGCGTGCCGTGTTGCCGGTGCAGGTCGTTGGTGCGGTGGTCACTTGTTAGTGTGTGTTGGGTGCTTGTGCGCTGTAGCATTGTGGTAATTTTTTATGAACCGGGAATTTTATTGCCGATCCAGTTACCTGTGATGTTGCGCATACAACATGCCTAGCTGACATTGTGTTTTTTTTGTTTTTTACGGTGCAGTTAGATGTACCCTACCATGAGAGGTAATTTTGCACGTACAACTGGTGTATGGACACCTTTCTTGGTGCGGAGGTGTTAAGTTCGTGTGCCTCAGTGAATATTGAAAACCGCCGGCAGTTCGTGTATTGGTGTTGCCTCCTCTTGTAGCTTCTATATTCCTTCCCTTTCATGCAGCTGCGTGGCCGAAAGTCGTGGCCGCCGAAAGCACGCTTGATGTTTTTCGTTTTGTGTGGCCAAAACGGGGGTGCGTAGTCTGCGCGCATTTGTTTTATTGCTTGCGTTCAGCTCGGCAGTGAGGTCTCGGTGAAAGGCGGCTGGGTGCGCAGTTGTGACAACCCTGTCGGTGCGTTATTTTTGCTCGGACAACGGGCATGCTGGAATTAGGGCTTTCCGACGTAACTTTTGAAGATTTTTAAAAGCTGCATAATTGCTGTTCGTTCATGGTACTCACGCAGTTTCTTCATTGGGAGAAGGGTCATTTGCCTCAAGAATGCCCGTGAGAGTTTAAAGGTAAGACATCTCGCAGCCAGTCTACCACATTTGGCTTGCCGATAAACGACCTCGAGATTTAGTGCAACACGCTGCGGGCAGCGGTGTCTCTTAGTATGGGGGAGGGAATAGCGAGCGACTCTTCTTTGTGCCAGCGCGCGTCGGGACAACGAAGCGGGAAAGTGAGGATCAAGGTAAATACTAGCCACTCGAGGGCGGCTTTCGGCTTTTCCGTTTTTCACACGTACCGCCCGTTCAAGGTAATTGGCTAACCACTCCGCGTGGTCAATAAATTTCATTGGCGGAAGTCGTGTTTCGGCGCCGCGTGTTCCATGGCAAACGTACTGTGAGTTCCATGAGAGAGAGAGTGTGTTGGGTCACGTGACCGCGTGTGAGGGCGTGGTTCGTATTTGTTCCTTGTTGTGCCCAATCAGTAATCAATTGTGAATCATTTTAAAGGGTGTTCTTGCTCTTTCTTTACGACCCCCATTGGAGGCGTGGTATTGGTGAGAACCCGAGTGACGGTTTTCTCCGGGTCGACAGGGATCTAGTTCAGTATACAACACGCCCGTACAGGATGCTGCAGTCAGAGTGACAGGCCATCATTCTGGCCAGATAGAATATTTTGAGTCATGTAAATAAGGTAAATAAATCTAATATCCAACAAGAAAGGAGTCCTCATCCATGGATGGATTGTAGGTTTTAACGCGCCGACGCAACGCAGGCGATTGAGGCGAGCCGTAGTGGAGGGCTCCGGATTAAATTCGCCGCCTGGGGATCTTTAACGTGCGCCGACGTCTCGTACACACGGGCGTTTTTGCTTTTCGCCTACATCAAAAGCGGCCGCCGCGGGGCAGGGAATCGAAACCGCGACCTCGTGCGAGTCCTCATCCATGACCTGCTTCAAGCATCGGACGTCGGTCATCATAGCAAGTTGAGTTTGTCCTGTCAGCTCGAGCTTCCTAAAGAACCTATTTCGTCTTCATAACTCGTTAAGAAAGGAAGTCTAATCCAACTGTTGCTGACTTGCCTGCCTCTGTGTCGGTAGTGTAACATCGTTTCTACTGATACCACTCTCGGCTCTCTTGTGGGAAATGCTGGGCCTCGGTGCCTTGGGAAAGAGCAGCTCTTCGTAATTCCACTAGTTCTGCCTAACTTGCCTAACCTTTAAGCGTAATCTGCAAACATAAACTTTATAAGGGACTCATGATGGAGAGCTACCATTGTTCCGAGGCGTCTTGTCATGCCTAATGTGGTTTCGACTCTAGTTTTGTGGTTTTCCCTTAAGAATTCTGAGCTCTCTGCAGTATGCCCGATTAGCCTGATATACGCTTTTGCTGTCTTAGGCACTAGCGCCTTTGCATTTTTGTCCACGGAGATCGGTTTTTGCCGCGGCAATGAAATTGTTTCTTTTTTGGGGGTCGGTGTGGTGTAGAAATGTACAGCTTTGCTGTAAAAATAAACGACATCCCGCACTGAGAAAGTGGGCGTCCGCGCACTGTTTTAAGTGCGAATGCACTTATAAGCGACCCTGAATTCCGTCGACCGCCGTCCGTCCGCATAGCAACAGCCGCGGGTGCCGCGCGCTCGTTTCTCCTTGGCAACGGGGGGAGATGGGCGCGCGCGCCTGGCCGCTGACATGGCACATACCCACATGGGGGATTGGCCAGGCTGTAAAAATAGCGCCATGGCTTATGCACCCGCCTAAAGGAGTACTGACACTAATTTCGAAGGTGAGATCCGCTCTAGCAATCTCAAGTACAACGACAACACAAATAGGTGTCTGTGAATAAATCCATCTTTTTTCTTTGTAGTTGTGGGTGTGTGGTGTGATCTCTTTTTCGCGAACATTACCGAACCTCGCAAATTTCAACCCGTGCATTCGCATTTCACATTCTTCCCTCGGGGAAATGCGGGGAATTGTTAAAACCACTACACCCTGATGAGGAAGGGTACCAAGTGTTACTCGTTGTCTCGGCTGCCTCGTCGCTTGTTTTTGTTGTTGTTTCACGTCTTTATTTCACTTAAATTGCCCTTGGGGGGCTCCTGTGAAATGGAAAAAAAAAGAGAAGCCCTTAGGGGGATCAAAAAGGAAAACGAGGTCCTGGAAGTCACTTGCATTGAGCTTTTCTGGCGGGAAATGCTGGGACGTGACGCATGGGCACGGCATCTGGGCGAGACCTCCTGCATCCTGCATAGCCTGACGCATGCGCTAGCCCTCGAATGACGCAACCCCCACCCCTTACCAGAGCAGCTGCAAACCTGATCTTTACTAAAACCCATGAGGGGGGAGGGGGGCCCATTGTTCACCAGCGCCTTATCATCCATCCTGCGGTTTAAATGCCTGTTTTGGTTTTTTCTTCAGTAAACATTGAGGTCTGTGCTGCCCGCATGATTACCCTGACGCATGCCTTCAGCGTCTTGTGCGACTATTGCGGGTCCTGCCTGGGTTTGTTTGGTTACGCCACGAAATTTTCCGACCAACGACCGGCTCACAGCTTCTCCGTAAAAAATTATGCACTTGTTACGGTAACGACTACTGTGGTTGAACGCGGAGATTTTTTGTGATCAATTTTTTTGTGGGCAGTCACACGCTGCGAGTATGTGTTACCCAGGGGGTGCGCACCGGAAGTTGCGCAGAAACTCACGCGTAAGCATTCCTAAGCCTAAAGTTTGCATTTTGGGTATACGGCCAGCATTCATACCTGCTGTTTCGCGTACAGTGAGTACTTCTTATAGCGAGTGATCTTTCATGGTATTAACCCTAAAGATTTATGTCACATCTAACATACGAAACGTCAATATGCGACGTCAGGCTAACAGCTTTTCGCCGGTAGAGCAATGTTATTCTCATGGCAAATGTCGACCTCTGGGTAACGGCTGTCGACGTTCCCCACAAAGCTTGATGTCGGGACTCTCACTAGTGCCCATGTCGAACTCTGGGTAGTGGCTGTCGGCGTTCCCCACAAAGCATGATTTCAGGACTCTCACTACTGCCCATCAATAGTTAGAGGAGGGGGCCTAACGAAGCTTCCGCCAATCTTCGCCGGGAAGCGTTTTAATTTTTCAGCCCTTCACCCACAGCCACTATCATTGTCAAGGAAAGTTGGCTTCTTTCCGTGAGTTTTCGCGTACGGAGTTTATAAGTCAGAAGTTGAAAGCTTTGCGATGAAATAGCACTACTTAGTAAGCCCAGGACAATGGGTCCTAGGCAATTTTGTTATTCCGCTAGAAAACATATCGCAACTAACAAAATACTCTAGTATATTGGTCTCACTGTCACAAGCAACATAACATAAATTTTTATTTTCGATATTATGGCGCATGCATTACGTGAGCTGTGGTTTCGTAAAGCAAAGCCGAAATCACCTATTCACGCACTAAGATCTTAGAATATAGCCTCCCTGTTCTTTGAAATTTTTTTTATGGTGGCATAAGTTCAGGTCCCCATAGAACGAAATATATTTTGCGAAATTGTGTTATAAAACACAGTAGTTGTGTTTATATCTAAGATATACCGTAGAATGTGAACCATCAAGGATATTGTAACTAAACGGCAAGTGAACTTTACAAGCGCACAGTGAGTTCAGTTACCTTTTATTATTTTATCATTGTATTTTGGGCCATGAAATATTAATAAATGTCTGACAGTGCAATGTCCCTGTAAAAGCAGCGCACATGTCTGACATAAATTATGAATAAACTTTCTTTTCCCGGTGAAGTGCTCCGAAGTTAACTTTTTATTTTACTGTTTAAGATTGGAATTTACTCCGAGGTGGTAATTGTGACTGTAAGCGTTTTGCTTATGACGTGAATAGTCACTTACATTCTTATCCTAAAGGCTATTCAAAGATTGTTTTCTGTCAATGTGTGCACTTACATTGGAGATCTCCGCTTCCTTTTAAACCAGCACTTTTGCGTCAGCTGTCTTAGGTAAATAAACCAGGAACAACTTGCGGTTTACGCCGGCAGAATTAAGAAACTCCCATTATATATACTTAATTACAAATGAAGAGAAGCGCTCAGTACGGTATAGCAATCATAATTTTTCATTGGCTGCTCTTTCTTCGAAAATACGGGTATACACAATGTTTTTTCGGCTGACCACACTTTGTTCGATGCTTTTATTTGCGATGCGCCTTTCTCGCTGCTTTGTCATAACTTTACATGTTTAAACAGCTCTTCCCCACATATATTTTCTTTATCTTTTCTAGAGCCCCTGGTCTACCAAAAATAAACGCCATCCTTACACTTCAAACTTATACTTTAAGGAAGAAATTGGATCATTATGGCGGTTTAAAAAGGAATTCTGCGTCAATTGAAAATCAAATATCTGATTACCTCAGTAACAAAATCCATTGCTCTCAATGCGGTTAAAACTCATTTGCAAGGCAATTCAGGAGGTCGTAAAAATGCATATTTTAACGTTTTTACATTATCCTAACTACATCTGACATGAAAAAATACAAACAACAGTACCCCACCTCTCAAAAAGATATTTTCAAATGATCTTTTACAGTTTCCTGTGCTGCACATGCCCAGTATTTTTTCCAGAACAGGGACATTAAAAACTGCCACTTTCACGGCAGAAGCAAATGGCATTTTATTACAGCTGTAACAAATTACACAAAACCAACTACAGCAGCTCTATATATCTGACACCCTACAAGCGCAGGTGTAGCTGTTGTTTCCCTTGATACAAAAAACACCGTCCTAATTACCTCATAAAATCTATAAAATATGCCGATAATTGAAACCTTGACATAATTATTTCTGCAATCTTGGACACGCTGGCCTTTTGGAGAAGGAACTTGCTGACCAGAATGCTGTATTGACCAGTTTTAGAGTAGCGTGCACGTTTCGTTGCACATGTCCGTTACCTCGATAATAAAGCAGTTATGGGAAGGGGAATCCCTAAATTGCGGCACAAAGTGGGGAACTAGCAGGCAAACAACTTCCCGCTGTCAAACGAAATATAAGCAGATACATAACGGACAAACAAAGCAGACCCAGAGAGGTTGCCTTAGTCAGGTTGCGGATGGGCCGCGCCCATGTCAGCCACTCACACCTGCTCGCTGCATCTTCGGGGAACCTATGTAGCGTGTGTGCAGATGACCTATCTGAAATCCACACTATCATTTTTAAAGGCACTCGAGGCAACGCGATGCGAGCACTTCACAGGCATATACAGACAAGATATTCCTACTACACCCATTATACCATTTAGCTGGCGATCCTATGTCTTTCATTATGCATGGTTCCATTTTGTTGACACGGACCCAATTTTTCCCCTCATTTATATACGTCGTACTTTTACCTGGATTTGCACAAGAGTCAGTTTTTTTGTCTACTAAACTGCCTTACTTCACAGCTTGGCTTCTCACATCAGCCAAAATATTCGTCTTTCATCTTGTTTAAATTATCTCATCTATAATATTTGTGCGGCAGTATTGTTATCTCACTATTTTATACAAGGCCATTCTTCTGCATTCTGTCCTCTAGCTGGCCTTGAGCAAAGAAACATGAGTTATCATGCTATACAGATTTTTTTTACAACCGTAGGTGCATGAGGACAAATTGAAGCCTATTTTTTTAGGCATGATCGGCCTAAATACTCCGTATGATCTTTTTTTCAATTCCCTATTTTTGAACTCTTCTATGAGGGTGCAGAATAAGTTGAAAATGTTTGCATTATTAGAAACATTCTGGTCCTTTTTTGCAAAGGAGGAAGGAAGACTCCGTAGTCATTTACCCACTATCATTTTCAAAGAGATTTTTTGTGCTTGAACAAACTTTTGCTATTGAGTTTATCATTGTTGAAGGCATACACTTCTACGCTCGTATCAAAAGTCCAAAAAGTGGCAGGATTAAAACATGTGCTTCTGAATAGGCAAAATTATCCTAAAAATGCTTTACAACAACCTTACGCAGACCTGTTACATGGAGTAATCAAATGGACACTCTAAAATGGTGGAGCACAACAACACCAGTCCTAGTTGTAATCGCGTCATACAAAATGTAATGAGTTTTGTAGTAAAAACGGAAGACGGTCAAGGAAAGTGAATTACACTTTTTCGAACATTTATGACTTGCACCTGGCATAGCAAGAATCAAGCCGATTGAATAGAAAAATTATAAATGCACCGTGTCACTCCCACGTAAAGTTGTATGCATAAATACATAGCAGCCGCTATTACTTCAGTGAGTGAATGACGGTATGAACATTTGCCAAATTCATTTCGTCGCCCCTAACGCTGTGATTCACACACGTGAACCCAACGATAGTTTTATTGGCCAATGTCAGCGGTGGCTGCCGAACTTCTGGTATTTTTGCGGTCATGAACAGCATTTGTCACAAACAAGGTGGTTTGTTTGTACTACTTGTTCTTTGTATAGGAGACATCAACGAATTAGGTGAAACAAGGCTGTCAAGCACACTACACACAAGTTTTCTGAGCTAATAGAGATTTTCTAATTATCCTCAACAATACAAATGGAGCTGAGATGTACGCCTTTGCATTGATGGATGCAGAAAAAAAGTTCCTGAATTTTTGCAGGCGCCCCTTTTCATAGGGGCGATTTCCCGTGCAAGCCGGGTGAACTTCCCAAGCGTTGTAATCCCACACAAGGGCCTAGCGCCAGGCCAGGGAGTCGCTTGTACCTATTTTACCGGTAGGTGCCCGGCGCCACCAAGGAACACGAATTCACATGGTGCCTTCCACAGCCACGATGGACGCTCAACTCGCAACCGCCTGTGGCAGGACATTCCACCAGGCTCTTTCACCCCCGGCAATGGCGCAATGCGGCATGATGGCAGGGGGCCCCGACAGATGGACAAGGGTCAGGGGCCCCTCGATAGGGTAAAGGCAGCTGTCCAGACGTGGATTCCCCTTTGAAGGGTCCGCACTAGACCAGGGACGCCTGTACCCAATAAAGAAACCGGTGGGTGCCCGGCGGCACCAGGATTCCAACCCAGTACCTTACGCATACGAGGCGAGTGCTGTACCTCTGAGCCACCGCTGCGGTTAAAAGTTACAACCCCTTCCACCGGGGCATTTCCCGACAAAGTCGGGTAACTTCCCAAGCACGAGATCCCCTGTGCAGGGGGTGCCTGTACCAATTTTTTCGCTGGTTGGTGCCCACCGGTACCGAAGTACCTCCCACATTCTCGTAACCCATGGTACAAACCGACGTGGTGGTGGAACGGTTTCCAGTACACTGGATCCCCCGTACGGGGGGCGCCTGTCCCCATCTTTATTCTGGTGGGTGCCCAGCGGCTCCAGAGGAAAGAAAGAAAGAAAAGTTGTGGTTTGTTGGCACAGCAACCTTTCGGTTATAATGCGCCAGCCGCAGGATAGAATAGTTATGCAATGGGTAAACGATGTTATTCAAGGTGTTGTGAAGATTAAAAACATTTTAAAAGGACTCAAAGATGCACATAGCTACAACCGGTGTAGAAGGCCAGTGTCCTCAAAAAAATTTGAAAACGTTAGTAAATCCACAAACGGTTCATCACTAAGTAAAAAGCGCAGGGTGTAAAGGGATGCAAAAGGTGTATAATGCTTTGAAATGTCTGATGCGTGCTGCTTCAGGGTGTGGGCAGCTTATTAAACATGAAGTACAGTAAGAGGATCTCCACAGTGGTCACACACGGGTTTCCGTTCTTTCTGTATCAGGAAGCCGTGTGTGAGCACAGTGTGACCTATTCACAATCGGCATAAAATAACCTCATAAAAACGATTTCTGTGTCTGCAACTTTTCCATTCAGATAGGTATGGTTTCAATAGGTGTAACTTATTTTCAGTCTGTCTGTCCCATTCAGTTTGCCAGTACATTGTAATGGACTTTCGTATGGTGTTCCAAAGGTCCTGGTAAGGAACCTTGGACTTGGATTTCGTTATTGCACAATGCTTAGTATCGTATGCTGCTCTATCGACATTTTTATTTTCTGGAATGCCAATGTGGCTTGGTATCCAACAAAAGACGACACTAACCCCTGCCGATGTAAGGCAGCACAGTCGATTTTTTAGCATACCTACAGCCGCATTCTTTGAAGGGACAAGGGAGGTCAAAGCACGTATGGCGCTTAAGGAATCTGTAAAAATTGCCACTTTTTGTAGTCCATTTGCTATTACGTCTTCAATAGCTGAGGTTATACCAAAAACCTCTGCAGTGACGACACTGCCCTCATCAGCTATCCTCTCAGCTACAGTAACTGCCCACGAGTTTACAAAAGCATAACCAGTGTGACCAGCAGTTTTTGAACCATCAGTAAAGTAGTGGCAATAGCTACTGTATTTATCCTTAAGTGCAAGAAATTCTTGGCGCAAAAACTGGTGTGGAAAAGCTTTCTTGTCGTATTTTAACAGCGACAGGTCACATTTGACAGCACTATAGTCCCAAGGGGCTAAAGCGTCCGAGAAACTCAGAAGAGTTTGCGGGCATATCTTGAAAGAGTAAAGAGTCATGTGCTCCTCCAAACGGAGGGCGGACCACTCTTGGTTTGTTCTCATAGAGCTTCTTGTACTTATTTTCAAACAATTCTCTGGGACAAGGATGGTCATTTATGCATGCTATTTTGGCTGCATATACTCCACTTAGGTACGCTCGATGGTACTGCAGAGGCCACTCATTGCACTCAACGTAAAGACTATCACACGGGAGGTACGATATGCACCTGAGGCAAGTCTGAGGCCCAAGTTGTGCACTTGATCGAGTGAGGTGAGAACAGATTGGAGAGCTGACCCATAAACAATACAGCCATAATCAAGATGAGACCGTACAAGGGAGCCATAAATTCTGAGCAAACATGCGCGGTCGGACCCCCATGACTTGTGCGACAAAATTTTCAATATGTCAAGTGTCCTCACGCAGGTCATTTTCAGTGTCTTTATGTGAGACCCAAACGTTAATTTGCAGTCATAAATGATGCCCAAGAATTTGTGCTCAGTGTGTACTGGAACGAGCATATCCCTGATTTTTATTTCAGGCTTGGCATGAATACCTCCTTTCCGTGTGAAACACACACATGCACACTTCTCAGGAGAAAAGCGAAAACCGTTTTCATCTGCCCATCGTTGCAACCGATTGACCGTAGTCTGGATTTGTCTTTCACAGACTGATTGGTTATATGACGAAAAGGCAATCTGCAGGTCATCGACGTAAAGGGAGTACATAACCGGTCGAGGAATAGCCTTTGCCAAGGAATTTATTTTAATTGCGAAGAGTGTCACACTTAGCACACTTCCCTGAGGTACTCCATTTTCCTGGCTGAAAGAAGGGGAAACTGCATTGCCCAGTCTCACAGTAAAGGTTCGTTCTTGAAGAAAATCTTGTACACATGAAAACATTCGCCCTCTGATTACCATTGCTGCCATATCCTGCAGATTTCCATACCGCCAAGTGGTATCATAAGCCTTAACCATATCAAAAAAGACAGCAAGGCAAAACTGATTGTTAACGAAAGCATCTCGTATCATTGTTTCAAGCCGAACAAGGTGGTTAGTTGTAGACCGAAACTGCCGAAAGCCACATTGAAACCTATCTAAGTAACCTGAACGTTCGAGAAAAAAGACCAATCTAAAATTGACTATCCGCTCAAATGTCTTGCACAGACAACTGGTCAACGTTCTGGGTCGGTAGCTTGATGGACAGTCGGGTGGCTTGCCATCTTTCAGTAACGGAATTACGACAGCCTTTTTGCATGCTTTGGGCAGCCTACCCGTTTTCCAGATTTTAATAAAGAACTTCAGAAGCACTTCTAAGCAGCTATCATGTAGGTGTTGTAGAAAAGCGTAGTGAATAAGGTCAGGGCCAACAGAAGTAGCCTTGCACTGAGCTAATGCTCTTTTATGTTCGTACAATGTAAATTCTTGGTTATAGTCTTCAGTGTTGTTGCTAGTATTTTTAATCCTGAGCTTTTCAGCACTAGCCTTATGTCTCAAGAACTCTTGCGTGTAACTTGTATTGCTAGAAACATCTAAAAAGTGGGCACCTAAGACATCCGCTTGCGTTTCCAACAAATCGTTCCCACCGTCGGTAGAAAAAAGTGGTACCGTAAACCGTCTGTAGATGCCTTTGACTTTGCGTACATGGTCCCAGACTTTTTTGCGGGAGTGGTAGTGTTTGTTGTGCTTACAAAGTTTTTCCACGAGTTTCTTTTTGCTTCTTTTTTGATTTTTCTGGCAGCAGCTCGGGCAGCCTTAAAGCTCAGGCAGTTGTTCATGGTAGGGTACCGTCTGAACACACCCCAGGCCTTGTTTTGCTTTTTCCGGCCTTCGCGACAGGCATCATTCCACCACGGCATTGGCTGCTTAGGGATTCGGCCAGATGATTGTGAAACGGCTACTTTAGCAGCTTTGACAAGTTCCTCGCAAATGTAGGCATTCGCTTCGTCTATGGACATACTGCTCATGTCAACTCCCTCAAAACTGACAAGATCCTTAAATTTTTCCCAGTCTGCTCTCTCGAGCCTTCATCGGGGTGGACAGTTTTTGAGGGCTGGAAGAGGCTGCACGTCTCGCAACAAGGCGGGAAATTGGTCACTTCCGTGTGGATCGTTCACTACACTCCACTCAAAGTCCATCTCGAGCTCTGGAGACCCAACACAAAGGTCTATCGCAGAAAAGTTTCCCGTACCAGCAGAAAAATATGTCTTGTCTCCATTATTGAACACAAAAAGACTGTTATTCGTCAACCACTGTTCGATTTATTTTCCCCGACTGTCGATTTTGTCACCTCCCCATAGGCAGTGATGGGCATTAAAGTCCCCCGTAATAACAAATGGTGCAGGCAGTTGCTCAACAAGGTCATTAAGTTCCTGTAATGACACATTATCAGATGGTGGCAGATAAAGTGAGACGACAGTGACCAGTTTGTTGACATAAACTTGTGCTGCAACGGCCTGCAGTGTAGTGTCAAGTTGTATTGACTTTAGAATTGTGCCCTGTGCCACAACCAAAGCCACACCCCTTGAGGCGCGAGTGCAGTCTTCTCTGTCTTTCCTAAGGAGGTGAAAATTGCGAAAGATGTTGTCATGTCTTTTCGTTAAATTTTTCTCCTGCAAAGGTATTATTTTGGGTTCATATTTGTGTATAATTGCGTGGATATCATCTATATTGTGCAATAACCCACGGCAGTTCCACTGCACCATTTGCACTATACGGGTGTCTTCTATAGTTGTCGTTTTTTGGGTCAAGTAGGTGTGGACGAAGACATGCTCGCATAGGCACTAGGGCACACCTCCATCTCCTCCGGCGCATCTCTCGCACTGCCTTCAGTTCCGTGAATACCATTAGGGGGACCAGGTGGTTTTCCCCGGCCCTTTGGCTTCTGTCGAGGGTCGGGGGGGTCCCCAGGTCGTTGCCGCCCAGGGGCAGCACCTGCAGCAGTGCCACTTCCTGAGGGCGCCCTCCTCTGTGGCACGTCGACCGTCACTGGAGGAGGGGAGGTCGATGGTATCGCAGGGGCGGAGCCTGCACCGTCTTTTGGTGGCTTGGAAGCCACACCACTTTCTATGGTGGCAGGGACCTTGGCTGCCTGGCTGCCGGCTTGACTCGTTTAGAGGGCTGTGGCTCTGTGCAGTTCGCCTGAGTGGACTGCTCCAGTGCCGGAAATTGAGGCAGCCCCACCCCCTGACGGGCTACCTCAGCAAAGGACCCTTTCTGAGCGAAGGCCAGGCGTCGTATGGCCTCCGGGAAGGACACATTCTCTTTTACCTTGATGGCTAGCAGCATTTATCCTGTCTGAAGCACGGACACTTCCTGGAGTATGCAGGGTGTTCACCACTGCAGTTCACACATTTGAAATCTACATCACCGGCGTCATTTCCACGTTCGGTGCTAGCACACAGTGCACAGGTAGGTTTTACACGGCATGACTGCTGTGTGTTTGCCACACCTCTGGCAGCAGAAGCAGCGACTTGGGTTTGGCACATACCGTCTGACGCGTAGATTCAAGTAGCCCATGTGTACATTGTCGGGTAAAGTGGTGGAGTTTTAGGTGAGAACCAAATGTTTCGTAGCAGTTTCCTCATCTTTCCTGCGGATCTTTATTCTTCGCACAGCAATAACATTTGTCTGTTCTTCGTTGAACCCCTCCAGAATCTCGTCTTCAGACACATCCATCAAGTCTTCGTTCGAAACTACCCCCAACCTAATATTTAAGGTGCGGTGGGCAGTTACGTGAACCTTGTGTGTTGCTAGCTCTTTCACTGAGAGCAGGGCATCTGATTTAATTTTCGCTTGGACCTCCACAAGGAGATCCCCGGTTGGCAGCTTTTTAATACTGTATCTTGGTCCAAGTAGCTTGCTCAGCTCTCTGGCTACGGCAAACAGCGACACTTTCCTCAGGGGCGTCTGAGGGTCGTCCGATTGCATCACCAGAAATTTCGGGAAGGTCGGTTCAGTTGGTGAACGATTATTGCTCGAGCACTGTGAGGTATTAACTTCGGTGCGACCCCGTTTAGGAGGGCGATCAGGGTCAAGATTTTTCTTCTTATCCTTCTTTCTTCTTATCTTCTTTCTTCTTATCCACCGCTGCCGAACTTATGTTCGGCAGCGGTGCTGGTCGCCCACCACGAAGCCCAATAAGGGAACATGACTTTGTCACGCTAACCTTAGAGCGCTACTATAACCCCATGAAGACTAATCAAGGCTGATTTTAACCACAGGGTTAACCCTTGCCGCCACAGGGGGAAAAGAGGAAGTTCAGGAAAAGAATAGGTGACAGAACAGGGATGGAAAGGTGACAAAAAGAGAAAGGAGAGAGAGGAGGAATAGGAAAAGGCGACTGGCTGATTTCCCCAGGGCGGGTCAGTCCTGGGGTGCCGTCTGCAAGAAGGAGGGGCCGAAGTTGCGTGTTGTTTCAGCTGAGGGGCCGTAAAGGTCCAAAAAACATCGCCAGCGTCAACTCAGCAACCAGGATTCTTTTTTCCTTGGACACGGCTAAGCCACGCACAGCTGGGGCGTGGGTGGGTCCAACCCACATCTGCTCCCGGTCCGCGGTGTCGCCACTACCGTCACCTTTAACTCACAAGGTGCCCCTGCGGGGGGCTCCAGAGGAACCTACCACGTCTGCCGCAGTGGTAGTGCGTGTCCAAGCCCTTCATCCCCCGCCGAGACAGGGGGCGCTTGTACCCTTTGAACTGGTGGGTGCCCAGAGGTCCCAGACCATGCCCGAAGGGGTTCGAGGGACCTACCACATGGCCTCCCATGGCTGCTTGAGGTCAAGCTCAAAGCGTTTGTTCCACCGTCGAGACAAGCTACGGTACGACGTGCTTGTACCCTTTAAAGAAATCGGTGGGTATCCGGCGGCCCAGGATTCGAAATTACAGCAGCTAATTCATGTAAATACCTCGGTATCACTCTAACTTCAGATCTGACCCGGTCATCCCACATAATGAACATCACTAATGACGCTAACCGTGTTCTTGGCTATCTCCGTAGAAACTTACGTCTAGCCCCACTTTCTGTTAAACTTTTAACCTATCTAACACTAGTTCGCCCGAAGCTAGAATACGCATGTGCCATCTGGGATCCCCATCATATCTCTCTTATTCAAACACTTGAATCCATCCAAAATCGCGCAGCCAGATTCGTTTATTCAGACTACTCCTATCACAGTAGCGTCACCGAACTAAAATCTCAAGCTAACTTGGTTAACTTAGCTTCACGCCGCAAAATTTCAAGGCTGTGTTTGTTTCATAAATTTTATCATGCATTGCACCTAAACCATGTTATTATTCCAGCTCATCGTCTTTCATGCCATATTAGCCATTCGAAAGCGGTTTATCCACCCCGTGCGCATACCACTACCCATCACTCTTCATTTTTTGTGCAAACATCCATAGAATGGAAACGATCTTCCTGCTGACATCGTGCACCACCCCAGCATCGCCCATTTCGAAGAAGCCATCGAACAAATCATCTGTTTGTGAACTGTCTACCCCCTCATGTAACCACCCCTTGACTGGGGCCCTTGAGGTATTATAAGTAAAAGCTATGATCTGTTTTCATGACTAGTAGTATCCAACCTGGAATCTGTGTTGTGTAGAAAATCGGTTACTTTGAAAAATTCCTACTTGCCGCCTTTCAACGTTCATCGTCAGTAGCTATATTAACTATGAAAGCCTATACGCCTTCTTTATCACATCACTGTCATAATTCGAGGTGCTCCAAATCAATTTTTCTGGTGATTTCTCATTCCGTTGCAGTAATTCGTCTGACATATTCTCTTTTGGTAGCCCAGCCAATCTCGCAGCTGCAAATGTCATCCACACTTCTCACCTGCCTCGGATTTTGCAACTTCTAAATTTAACCGCACGTGTCACGCAGAATTCGTCTTCCGTTTCAAATTTTTTCTTGACGTCACCACGCAACGTATTATGGCCGCTCACGCACTTAGCCGGCACTCAGTATTCATGAGATGCTGCATTTCTCAATAACACACTACCGGTTTTCATCGAGAAAGCACTTCATAGCCATCTGGGCCAGCTACTTGTTGAACTTTTTTTGAAAACAGGGGTATTAAACCGATAGCGAATTTTTTTTTACATTCCTCACGTTTGTTCAAATAGTCCCACCATCTAGTGTATTTGAGTGTTAAATCGGCTCACAAAGAAACGACATTATTTCAGTGACTGCTGTGCTCTCGAAATGCTGCTAGGTAGTCGTCATATGAAAAAACTAATCGAAGTACGTACACTGTAAAAAGGCTACAAAATGAAAGCTCTTTTCAACGTTTTCTAACGTATCAACGACCGTATCTACACAGCTCTGCAACACGCAGAAACCAACGACTTGCAACCAGCTGTCATTAGTCGCACTCAGCCGATACCACATGCTTTTGTATTGTTATTTTCTGCAGCACGTATTAGGTCTACGAGTTCCGAACTCTTGCGCTGGGATCAAATCTCACTGCACCTAATTGTATTTAAAGCTGCGAAACTTAAAAAACTATGTCGGAGGTTAAAATCTGTCACTTCGAACAGGTTTCCCGATATACTCGGGAAATATTTTAAAAAATTCTGCGCCACTTAATCCCAAGCATGCTAAAGGCAGCAGGCAAAGCAGGCAAAGGTAACACCACTGCAACAGACAACAATCGCCCACATCTATATATTTTATACACAACAATGTTCGGAGCTTGTGAACACATTTATGTTCGATATCACAAAAAGTTCAGAAATATGCACCAATAACGCATATAAATGTGAGTGATCATAAAGAGGCGTTGTGTGGAATTATCTACAACCGTGAACAGCTAAACAATATGTCAAAACAGTGCATTTGTTTGGTAAAATAACCTTCTAAAATACTAAATATGTTCTTTATACCTTCTTATACTTTTTGTATTACAAAATGTGAACGCGGAACACTAAAACAACTGATTCATTTCCGTGCACCGCACATTATCTTTCTTTGAGTCACTTCAAACAAACGAACACGTACACACAGCAAGTAGTACGTTCTAGATCGTTTTCCGACGTACATGTATCAAGGTAAGCTTTGCTCGCTGCATCGACGGGAAATGCAATGGTTCCATTACCAGCTTATAAAAAGGAACGAATATAACACCCCCGCCAACTTTTCCTGTAATTCGCAAAACTCCGTCGTTCCCTCTGAGATTTTATTTTTTTAAAGCAAATGCACGATTTACTTTGCCCATTTTAAATGAACTGTCGCAGTCATGGTTTGCATAAAATACGTAATCTTGCAACTGCTCCACTGGAGTGAGGTATACCACTGTTATTATGCTTTTCTGTTGCAGATAATTTTACTTCTTACCGTATCAATTACTCTTTGTACAACATCAATCATTACTTGCTATTTTGTTATTTTTTAGTGCGTGAGACCAAAATACATATAGCGCAGCTTCGTATAAGAAATTGACTCTCAAAATGCTTCCTAGACAATCTTGCTAACTTCAGTATTGTGCTCCTTTTATTTGGCATAGCTGAGCTAAACGGAACATACCGTCTTACCGAAAACTTCACAGTATTACTCCGTTCCAGTGGATCACACGAAGAGCCTTCGCGATGTTTGGAATGCAACCAGAAATGGTTTCTGCACAACACCTTGTTAAAGGGATTCTATAAGCCTACCAGTTTTGTTTTGGACGGCGAATATGTAGCTTTTTCATATTATGATGAAATCTCATATATATCAGAATAAAGGTGTCGCGTAGCAAGGTCCAGACTGCATTATGCGGCTACAAGAGCAGCGTCATTAGCAAATTAGTACATTTTAATTAAGATTCATCATTCCAAAATCATCCACATGCAAATGAATATATAAACGGTCCCAGTGGTGGACCCTTCGCTACTTTTTATTTCGCCCATTATAATTTCTTATACCCATTGCAATTTTAGGTTTTTTCTCGGTCGGAGAAATGATTTTAAACAACACAGTGAACGGTCCTTGAAATCCCAATCTTTGAAGTTTACAAATTCAAGTTTCGGCTTAAAGCTTGTGAAGCGCTCGCATGGCATCTAAAAAAAGATATAAAAACCACATTCGCGTCCGTTTTCATCTCTAGAAGGCCACAGAAATCATTCAACTATATCAGAGTACCTTGCCCCTCTTTTGAAGCCATACGGGGGTTGCCGTCACTAAAGAAGTATCTCTACAAACTCTGGTCATTATTTTGTTCAGGCACTTTTCCTTTATACTTGTTCTGACAGACAGAAGAGAAATACGCCTATAAATGTCAATACTGCTTGTTTTGCCTTTCTTGTACAGTGGCCTCCGAAGTAATGGCGTGGTTTATTTAGGCGTCGTACTGGTGTTGAATGCCCCGTTAAGTATAGCCTCAATAACACCTAAAACCCCGCAATTCTTGAAAATACCGAAAACCATTCCTCAGGCTTATTTTAGTCCATGTCCAGCTTTCCGGCTCATGGACAGTAGTACTGGCTTCGGCCACCACGTGCCGCATTGAGTTCAGTTTTTAAAATTCCCGGCTTCAGCGTCAACGTTTGTTTATCAAGTATAAATGTAGAAAGAAAAGAGCCGACTTCTTCGTTGCAATGCGATAGTCGAGCCCCGCTCAGCCTACTGCGAATGATAAGGCAGCTGTAGCGCAGCACTGCCAAATAGTAGCCGTTACGCAGCGTGTTGACAGTGAAGCGTGGGTAGAGATGAATAGTTTTCCAGACGAAGACGGTTGCTTTTGGGTTCCCAATTCTTCCATGTTTTTTTTCGTAAGTTAAAGCAAGAGGGCACACAAGAGCCAATCTCGCATCCATAGTAAATGAAGGCAAATGGTAAAGGGCCCCAGCTTGCCTCATACTGGGTTGGGCCTCGTTTAATTAGGCTTTTCCCTCTTTCTCTCAATGGGCTAAGGTTGACGTTTGGCCCTTTCTGAACAAGGTAGTTTTTCTGTCCAACTTGGTACCTGTCCGGGCACAGTCCCGGAGCGCCGGTTAGACCACGGCAAGCACTTTCTAAGGCCCCACCACGGGCTACTTCAGATGTCTTGTATATGTGCTGTATTTATTCCAGTTCATAAAGTTGACATAATTTGGACATCACAGTTTGGCACGTCCCTCACGGCGACAAAAGACACGGCGGTGCGTTCCTGGAGGCGAAAAGTTCTGAAATATATAATATGTATACACGATGCCGCATATACGATGAATATGGGTCTTGTCCCACTCATCCCAAGGCCACTCGTCGTAGGCCAACTGGTCGTAGGTGAACTGGTCGAGAATATAGGCTTCTCATAGGGCACTTCGCACGAGGAAAACTTGCGTTTCGGTGATCGTCAGCACACGGAATCTCTCATTAAGAGCTTTTTTTCGATAGGTAAAACATTTTTTCCGCCCGCTATCGTCTTTATAAAGAAAGTTATAGGCGAGTGTGCATAGCTTTTGACGTAGGTAGTTTGGCTGAATATGCCGTCACACCTTATTAGTTATATCGAAATGATAATTGGATTCACGTTTCAGTATGACACAGAAAAATTAACAAATAATGATACAGATGACGCAATAAACAAGTTGAGCGTGAAATTAACAAAGCTGTTTATTGCTCTCGGTTAATTCGTCAATTTAGAAGCGGATGTTCCGGGCAATATAGCAAAACGTGTTGACTGGACTCTGCTGAGGGCCACAAGGGTTGGCTTAGTTCTTTTTAACGTGATTTGACCGTAACCTATTTTTTCTGACACGTTCCAACCAGGGTTTTGTTTACAATGTCGCTGAGCAACGAAATCCAAGCGCCAAAAATTATTAAAGGGCACACGAACGCGTAAGATTTGAAGGTCGCGCAGCTGTGCGCAACCTTCAGGACCATCAGGACGGTTGAAGTCCACGATTGCAGCGGATCTGATTCTTCTTCGCTGCCGCAATGACCTTTACTCCACTCTTGTTGCTATAAGCAGAGTCCTTCAATTCCCTTCTGCAGATGAAACTTCGCCATCACGCCATGGGAGAGCTTCGTTCGCTGCCACGCCGCGTCGCTGGTGTTGTTCGGAGGGAAGCCGGGGGCGTGGTCAGATCGCGTTTGGCAGGGAACGGACCGCGGAGTAAGATAAAACAGACGCTCGCCGCCTTATCAGCAGTGCGCTTTCGCTTAACGTGTCGTGGGTCGCTCAAACGGGCTTATCATTTCGTCAGTGGCTAAAAAAATTGCTGCGAACGGGCATGCTGCTTCTGCGTTCCTGCCTGCTGGTCTGGCTACAGAGCAGCGGCGGCCGCGCGATGCCCTCCGATCTGCGGTGGCGCCACTCGCGGTAGCCTTTGTCCCCGTACGAAACTTGGCCGGGAGTTTCATGACCAGAGAAGCATTAAGGGACTCTGCTATAGGTTTGAGCTTCCTTCGGGTTTTTTAGAAGGGTTGCACGGGTACGGTGAACACGAGAGTTTTCTTACCAATGTTGGCAAATCTTGGCCGATGAATGGCTTGATAAAGGTGCGCTAGAAACGCTTGGCGATCACTTCGAGGTATGCGCTCACGGGTGATCGGCAAATTTTTTTTTAACAGTCAGGTGGTCACCGCGATGCACGCACTCACGTGCACTCGTTATTTTTATTTATCGAGGATTTTCGTACTCCGGCACCCATGGATTGCCCGAGATTCTCTCTGGTAAAAATGCACTCTCCCAGGTGGACGTAATTTATGTGCGCAAATTTTCATTGCGGACTTCCTCTGCTATCAGCCCCACTTCCAGACACACGTGCAGGACGCAACTAATTTTTCCCCTCCCCCTTCCCCTGCCAAATGGATAGTGCCTATTTATTTATCAATGATGTAAGACTTGTCAGACTCTAACACGAAGTGGGCAGTCGCGGAGTGCTACATGCATGAATAAAAAAAAGCGTACCCTGCGCTTGGGTAAAAACAACGGCTGCACTGCGCGTCGCTACTTACTCAATGGTGAAATAAAAAAAATACCATCAGAAATCTACCACGTGACTTGCAAAGCACGCAAAAAATATATATGCTCTTTCTAAGCTATACGGTTTAGTTACCACACAGCTCTGGGGAAAAGAAGTTATAACAACCTTGTAGGGACTACTATAACACGTATAACACAGTAAGACACTTCTAAACGCTACAAATCATGTGGTAAAGCAAAGCGATAAAGTGTGAAATCAAACAAATGAACGCACCTACAAGTGACGACGCGCTTACCTTGAGATCTCGGCTGTATTAGGCACAAAAACAGGATTAAAGAATGTACAGGTGCCGTCATAAGTATATAATTGCAACACGTATTTGTAAATATCGCAAACCAGTTGTCTTACTCGCCTTACGGCAGCAATAACTTGTTTACAGGAAGATTTTTCTATTTGGGATGACTTATTTAGGCGCCCATCAAAGCAGGCAGGCCGTTTCCGGACGAGGAAATGCTTGTAAATTCAAGAGACGGGTTCTAGTTACTTTTGACGGCACCTGTACTACTTTTCCAAGCGCATTTACTGTTCCAGGGATACAGTGAACCACAATTCTGCTTTCTTAACAAAGCGGTCAACCATTTCGACATTGATAACGTCGGGTGGTGATGAATTCCACTTTCAGTGCATGGCGAAAAAAATTCTTGAATGTTTTTTACGCGTGTTAAGCGGCCTTACATGTTTTTTCATGATTGGTCCTTGTCGAGTGCCGATGCGGCGGTTGAATGCGAGCACAACGACGTGACAACAAGGTTAGAATTCGTGCTCGAAGGCGTGGTGAAGTTACACTGTAGCGTCTAGAATAGTTAGTGTAAATAAAAAGGCCGCTGAGCACGAGGGCACCTTTCGATTCCCGGCAGTGGCCCTGGCTTTTCTGATTTAGGCGAAAGCAAAAAAGCCCGCGTGTACGAGATTTCGGCGCACGTTAAGGACCCCCATGCTGTCAGAATTACCTTTAACATATGCCCCGCCTCATCGCCTGGGTTGCGTCGGCGCGTTGCGTCGGTGGTTGCGTCGCAACCCCTGGGTTGCGTCGGTGGGGAAGACATGGAAGCTGCTACGCCATCTTATCGTCCCTACAGGCAGCAAAACAGCAAGCGACCACGCACTGACGAAAGTGCTAAGCACATACAACGGTATGGGGTTAAGCTAATCAAGGCCCTCGAAGAACGCTACCTACCAACTGAACAAGAAAAACATCCAACCCCACAAGAATATACGGGTCCGAACAATGAAAACCTCGACAGGCCCTTCTCACTCTCGGAACCCTGGTCTGCAATTGATGAGAGTAACAAGAGGAGTGCCCCTGGGAAGGACGCCAGCACGTATAGGCTACTTACAAACATGAGCGACAAAGTGGTGCAGACTCTCCTTGAGCACAACACAGCGTGGGAGAGCTCGCAGCTCCCGCCGTAATGAAAAGAAGCAGAAGTGCGCTTAATCCCTAAACTCGGAAAAGCCCCAGCCATTGAAAACATGAGACCAATGTCTCAAACCTCATGCGTGGAGCAGGGCATGGAGAGAATGGTGCTCCATCTACTACAAACAAACTTGGGAGACAGAAATAAAAAGCCAAGGACTATGTTCGGTTTGAGGAAGCATCTTTCCACCCAAGATATGATGCGTCAGTTCCAGGAGCTGGTCGTCAAA